>VYXB01001935.1:0-110492 GCA_013397135.1 Pachyramphus minor | reverse complement strand
AATCCAAACCCAAGTTAGGCTAGCAGATGTTCTTTTTAACATTTCCAGCACTGCATTCACTGAGTATTAAAGTAATCCATTTCTGGGTTACATACGGCACAAGAATCTCCTTCTTAAATGCTTCTTCCAGGAGAAAAAGCAGATAAATGATGTATCAATGAATCTTCCTTAAAGCTGCAACAAATTTGGGCAGGACTGCCAAGCACAGAGCAGTAAGTGGTGTGGGCTCCTGGATCTCTGTGGAGAGGTTGGGATGTATTTCCTGGCCTGTTCTGTGTTTACCGAGTCACAAACAGCTTTTGGCTGTTCTGAGAGCTAAAACACTCAGCCAGGATGAACATATTGGGAGTTTAGGTTGGGGAGGTTCCTGTGGAGTTTCCCACAAGATCCTTATGAGTTTGAAAACAGAGGTTATGAAGTGCCCGAGTTCGCGGGATTCGTCACAAGATTTTCTATGCAGGAAGATGAACTTGAGAGAGACAAAGCACACACTGGGCCTATGAATTATGTAGGTGCTTCTCTCATTTGCAAATGGAAAAGTAGCATATTTCTACAAATATACAGAGGACTGGCATAGAATTTTAATGCCAAGTCAAACATCAGAGAGCAGTAACACAGCTGGTCCTGCCTTGGGGGAAAGGGTGGCATAGGGTGGCTCCTGTAGATACCTCTGCTTTATTTCCTGTGATTTCAGGAAAGCCTCACAAAACTGACTTTAGCATGTTAATCTGTTGCTAAGAAGCAAATGAGTGGACATAGCAAGGTGAATTGTGCACATGACTTTTTCCACAGTATGCAAAGTTTCTAAATATTTAGGGTAATGACAGACAGAAGCAAAACTCCACATTACATGATTTTTAGAACACTACTGATTTATCATAACAAAAGCATTATTGCCTCAGTGTTGCTCAACATGTAATGATTTTGAAAAATACCACTTTTAAGATACTAATCAAGTTGTTAAGGAGGTAGAATTAACTACATACAATATATCTGCAATGGTACAGTAATATGAAGCCCTGTTGGCCACACAAAGCCCTTTTCTATTTTACTCCCTTCGTGCCAGCAACTGTACATTGTGATATCCTCCTGGCCAGAGGGAAACTTGGAAGAGCATTTCACAGCTCTGCAGAAAACCCTCCTTATGGCACTTATCTGACTCTTAGTACACCCAGCTACAGATTATCTGAAAGAATTTAATGAATATTCCAGTTTCTGCAATTAGATATTGTTATTCACACCTAGGGAATCCAGAGTGCATACATATTGAGCAGAAATTAATATTTATGCCTGTAAGGATAATTATTCTGAAACATGAAGAAAAAGATATGAAGATATTATTTGATTATTGACCTAACAAGACCCAACTCAAAAGCTAACTACTTCACATATTTCAGGGCATGGACTTAATTTGTGAGAAAAATAGGATTTGTCATCTCATATTATAAACCAGACAATTTGGCTTAAGTGTTGTTCAAAATGCCCCAGCCTTTAAAGCGTGGAAAGCATTTCAGCCTCAGCACTGACAAGTATTCTTCCTCAGGGTAGAGCCTTTAATTAGTTTAGTCCTTCCCAGGCACTCATCTCTGAGAATTTTTTCCCCGTTTACAACATTATTTCTTTTTGGCTCAGGGAATAACTGCACAGTGTTTTCCAGCTTTTTATCCATCTCTGGCTGGAGGGATTCAGCCCCTCAACTTCCTTGCAGGGGAGAGCAGGGAAATGGTGTCAGGGCTTGGTAATCCTGTGCTAGTGCAGTGGGTAGCACAGCAGCAGAGCACACACCCTGTGCCTTCCTCATTCCTCTTTCCTCAGTGCCAGGACTAGGAGAACACAGTCATTCCTGCCAGGAAATCCTGAGCACCCCCAAATTCAACCCTGTTTGACCAAAAGCTCTGCCTAGTGGGGCTTTTGGTACTTGTAGCAGGTTATCTATTGTGGGAAACACTGGCCTAAAGGATCACAAGACTACTTGGAGGAGCTGAGGAGGCCACCTGTGAGCCAGGAAATCCCTCCCTGGGTCCTGATGTGGTTTCTCCTCTTTCAGCCAGCCAAGCCAGCCTCCCTCTATCCCACTGCAACAGCTGGATGTCAGCATCCTCTTTTCAAACCCTGCTTTAATTTTTTATTAACAACCTGCACAGAACAAGGCTGACAGAAAGGGACAGCAAGAAGTCTTGCTGCAAAACTGTGAGAGCACAAAGCAGCTGCACAGCCAGGGCTGCAGAACACAGCCCTGCAAGCAGAATTACAGAGTGCTCTGGCTCTGCACCTCATGGACAGCTGTCCTGAGGACTGATAAGGAGCCAGCTCCAATTGCGGGCTCTCCCTGCTTTTGGAGCCTCCCTAACATCTCTGTCTGTGCTGATTATTTTATAGTGGAAAGGAGTCTGAGCTCTCCATAAAGCCTCACCCTCAAAAGAGTGCTCACAGTGACTTCTACCTGGCCACCTACTCCTGTGAGATGCACAGTTAATTGTCTCTGAGACCCTTCTGCCAGCTGGGCTGAACTCACTCAGTGGGCTCAAACCACTGAGGAGAGAGAGGAGTGAGGGATACAGCAAGTACACCTTCAGTGTTGGTTCTTTAGGAGATAAGGCTGAAAATGGAACCCTTGCCATAATAGGAAGAAATAGATTTTCTACTCTTGTAATAAAGTCTCACAGGATGAAGAATAGCAGTATCAATTCCTATTTTAACAAATTCAGTTCCAGGAGATTTAATTTTTTATCCAAAGACACATCAGAGAAAATTAAAAGTCATTGATCTTGTTCATCCACCTCCCTTTTCTCCTTCCCTCCCAGTTTCAGATTTCGAGCACTTACCAAGAAAATTAAACACAGTCATTAAGGCAGCACTAGAAATCTCTTGTCTCTCAGCATCTTATTTCCTAGAAGGAAGCCCATCAAAGAACCCTTTGAAAAGCAACAAAACACCCACCTCCCAGCCCCCAGAGCTTTCATTGTTTTGGGAAAGTTGTGGCCTGTGCATCCCCCTGTGCCCTCTTTAACTCCAGGATTCACACATGACTCTCATTTATTCCCCAGGGCCTCCTATGTCATGTTGTTTAATTTGATCGTGTTACCCACTTATGGCAGATGACAGGACTGAGGATTTCTTTTTAATCTCTCTCACTCAATGGACTCGATCTGGAGAAAAACAATTATTTGTTTCTAACCCATTTTTTATGAGTTGATCAAAAGAAGGGTGGTTTTCAGCTTTTTAAAGTTAAAAAATAAAAGGATGCAGGAAGGGTGTCCTCTCTTCTCCAAGCAAAAATAGACCGATTTAAGCACTAATGTAAATTTAGAGTCAAACCTATAAGGGAACTATTTTCAGTTCTATCTCTTGAATTGACCAAGAATGCACTTTTAATAATTTCTTTTAAAAACTACTTTACCAAAAAGAAATGTAGTTGTCATCGAGTATCTGCTCATTTAGATTACTGCTGTAGGTACATTTATTTTTTTTTTCCTGTCCCTAACAAAAACCTCAATTACAGCACTGAACATTTGGGCAAGATCTCAAATTACCTGGAATACACATCCTCAGAGAAATCAGCTGTGCATAATGAAGTTCATGACAATACTGAAAAAGCATCATCCAGCTGAGTAAGCTTTTGCATTTTGAGGTGTGAGGATTTTTTTTTTACCCCTACTTGTTCCTATGAACGTGTCAAGATGTTCCTGTGTCAGATAAAGGGGAAAATGAGCCAGGTTGCTGAGAAACACCTTACACAGCAAGTTGGTAATAATAATGGAACAAGAGAAGTCTGAGGATCAGATTTTTTCTTGGAAATTAAGCTGGATCATATTAGATCCAGATGATTGAATATGAACCTGAGAAACTGCTGCGATGCCATCAAATCAAGTTATTCCAGCTTCTGGCAACAGCAACGAAAAAAAAAGAAGCCTTATATGCAATAAAGTGAAGAAGGGGATGATGTGCAGTCTGTTCTGCCTTTTACAGATGGAATTTTTATTGAGGGCAGTACACTGGCAGATCTTGTGATACAAACAGCAGAAGGTTTTTAAACTCTAAGTTAAAGCAGAAGAATGCCATTTGCACATTTGCCCTAGAAAGCTTTTTGTAATCAACCTAAAATTATGTTATTTTCAATTACTCTGAATATATTACTTTGAATACTTTCAACTGCAAAGGTAAAATGTTTCTCTAATGCATGTTCATTTTGCAGCTAGATACTAGGAAAAGTATCATTTTAATTCATTGTGAAAAGTGAATATAAAATTATATTTGAGATTTAAAATTCCTTTTTTTTTTTTTTTTTTTACTACATTATATTGCCAGAATATGGCTGGAAACCCTTTGCATATTCAGTAGAAGGCTATGTAAGGTCACAGCTACTCACTGAAATAACAAAAATACCACATGAAAATCCACAGAATATGTTAAAAACCTAAAAACTAATACCAGGAGTGTGGCAATCACTAGTTTGTAACTGAATAGATGACTGAGGAAAATCAACTTTATTCTTTTGTCTCAGCAACAGTGCTGAGACGAGGTTAAAGGTTGTGGAAAGCATTAGGTAGAAATCCATAAGGCTGAGCAAATATTCAGAGCTTTTCCAGTCAAACAAAACAGGGAAAATGTTAGTAATTTTTTTTTTTTCCAAATTAAAACCACCTACACCTTATCTGCAAAGGGAAATTAAGACTTGACATCTATTACAGCTAAAAATATAAAGGATACAGATAGCAAAGCATCACATAAATCCAGGAAGGATGGCCAGGTGCTATTAAAGGTGAAAATATCCAATCTGCCCTCCTGGAGACTCAGCAAGAAGGAAGGACATGAACCAGGAAAATCCTCTGTGTCATTGCAGAGTCACCAATTTTAGAATTAATAAATCACACTACTAAAAAAAATAATTTAGCTTCCTAATTAACCACGTTACAAAGCAGCATGTTCAGTCTTCCATCTCTGGGACATACTCTCATGCAGATGCAGACTGCCAGAGATCTCTTGGATACTGAAGCTACACTGACTTCAGTGGGAATTGGGTTCTTAGATTCAGCTGTATCCAGGCCTGAGTCACGGAGGCCTTTGCATCCTTTAGGCAGAGGCATGTGCTGGTCTGTCTGACAGCACAGCACAGAGCACGCAGTCCAGGGAGGCAAAAAATGCTGTTTTGCATGCAGGAGTCATACAGAAGAACTGGAAGAGAAATTCTGTAAAAAATTTATCAAAAGTGTTGAAAAATCACTCTCTCAAGTGAGGCTGGGCTGCTTGCCTCCCTTCTCACTGAGGGTGAACTGGTGGAGAAATGAACACATATTATCTGTTTTATCTTCGGGTTGGTTTTCCCCCTCCCCCAGAAGGGCAGAGTTTTACTGACAAAAAAAAAGAATTAAATCAAAGAGAAATGAGTCATCAACGCAGCCATAGCTTGAAGCCAGGTTTGATGGCCCTCAGAGGAATAACAGCCCATTTTTTTCCCACCAGAGACGTGAAGGACAAGTATTCCAGTATTTTTGTGTCAGTCTCTCCCTGGGAGGCCTGTTCCCCACATCTGCTCATCCTTGGTCCAAAGCCAGGCTGACCATGGGGTACTGACAGGACCCTGAACATGAAGATTCCTTGGAGAAACCTCCTGATAGTCCTGCAAGCCCCACTGCTGAGGGTCCTTGCACAGGGCAGGAGTGATGGAGAGATGTGTTCCAGGTCCACTCAGTTCGTTCGGGGTTACCTGATTAAGGCACCAGTGTGAAGAAGCACCTCACCTACAAGTTCCTCCATTTGCCTTGGCCAAGGACCATCCCACACGACCCCCTCCAAACCTTTTGGCTGGTTCTCTTTGGCAGTGGAAGGAAATGAGAACAGCCCATGTGATGGTTGACCCTTTGTGATATGGTTTAGTGGCCACGGTTGGGTTCGGTCAAAGGTTGGACTTGATGATCTTGAAGGTCTATTCTTAATGATTCTGTGATTCTGTTCTGTGTCTGGTGAGAGTTCCCATGTAAGCTCTCATTCCAGCTCCTCCAGTTTAAGTCTATGGTGCTCTCAGCCATGACACTGGGTATGGGCAGGTCAGGCCACACTGGGAAGATGCAGCTGCCCCAGCACCTTCCATACAGTTTGTGGATGTGCTGCTCAGCACAGCTGAGAACTGTGTGAGAACACCAAGTTCTCACTGCAAAACCCACTCAAGAAACAGCAAATTAGTGCAGGATCAAACCCACAACCTTGTACATACATATAAGTGCAGCACAGAGAACAATCAGCAAATGATGATGCCCTGTAACATAAGTGGGAAAGTGCCCTGCTGTTAAATAGGGGTTTGCATTCACTTTGTAAAATTAGACTCAATTCCCATCACTGGATAACAGAGAATGAGCATGGGAGCAGTATGGTTTTGTTATAATACCTGGGTTTTGATAGTACATGTATTCAGAATTATTCCTTCGGAGTAAAAGGGCCTCTAAACACGTAACTGTTCAGCTTTATTAACTAACAGATAATTATGTATCAAAATGCACTGAGATTGCTTTGTAATTTTTACATAAACTACAATGTAATTACAGCCTTTGTAGTGTAAAGTATGACTATAACACAATAATGAATTAAAGATGAGAAATAAGCATATAGACTAGTTTGTGTTTAGAGTAGACATCTCCACAGTATTCCCCTTGTGGATTCAATTTTAGGAATATGGTCTAACCACCAATCTGTAAATGAGGGACAGAACAAGACTGGTGCTCTGTGCAGCCAAACACCATGTGTTTGTCCTGGTATCAGTTTCCTGAACAGCCCTAACAGGGGTAATGTTTCCCTGCTCTGCATTTCCCCTTTGGAAACAGTTTCCCAGATAATTTGAGGCTGGCAGTTTTCCCCACCACAGTGGAAGCATGAATGGAAACTGCTGGTGTAACAGTGCTACTTGTTAGGCAAATGTGTCAAATGATATTTTTTAAGTGGAAGAGACATTATATAAAAAGTTGGGCTTTCCCCCCTCCCCCCATTTGGTACAAATATTCCAGTGTATCCCAACTAAGTAAATTCAAAGAATGTGCTTTGCCAAGAACTTTAACTGGCTGTGCAAATCTTTGCCATCTGTTGCACTGTCTAACTGCAGAGACAAACCCAGCATAATTTGCCACTGTAGCATAATAACATTAGATGGATGATTTATGGTGCCCTGAATGTTCTTTCCTCAGAGCTGTGTGCTTTTGCTGGCCTTTGCACCTATTCCAAATGCAAACTCCAACACAGAGCTGCTCCCTCCCTCTGTTGCAGCCTCCTCATGTCCAACACAAATCCTGTAATATCAGATACCATATCACTGTGCATGCAATCCCCAGCTCACAGTGTAACAAATCCACGGGAAGGATGCTATTAAACTCTGCTATCTTGGAACACATATAAATAATTCACACCTTTCTTATAAATATTTATCCCTGTAACCCCAATAGTCATTCAAATAAAGGCTACATCTTCATCCATGTCCATTTTCCACATGCAATAATAATCTCAATGTTTCAACTGTCTTCTCCACTTAATTTGTATTTTCTTAAAATTCAGGTGTAAAAGTTTTCTCATAGCAGTTAAACAAAAGTCTCCTGATTTTTCTTTGTCTTTTACCTTTTATCTAGTGTTTATTCTTTAACTTCAATGGAACTGCTGTGGGTTTACATGAAAATGAGAGCCAAGCATCCTTCTATTAGTGTCCTATGGTTTTAAATAGAAACATCATGATAGTATAATCATGATACAAACACATCTGAACTGCAATCCAGAAAATGGAAAATATCCATGAACTTTCTACACCTCCCCTAAATGCTAAACTGACACAAACTTCTTTTTTATTTCACCTGCAGTCTCTTCCATTATCTCTTGAAAAAGAGAACACTCACCAAAAAAACCCCAAAAACAAAACAAAAAAAAACCCCAAACACCAGAAAAGAAAACCCCCCAAACAAACCATCCTTAAATGTGGCAGCTATAGAAGCCAAAATTAGATATTTACTGCCTTTTGTCACCTTGGGAAGAAGGAAGGGAAAACAGGGAAGAGAAGCAATGGAATCTATGAATCCTCATAAGCAAGAAGAGAGCAGTCAATCAGTTACAAAATGACTCCTTCCAGGCTGCAGCAGTTTGGTTTTGCCAAAAAGTCATCACCAAAAAAGCATCCTGGGAGAGGAAAATTCCTCTAAGTGGCCAGCATTTTGCTGAGGAGAGATATTATGAACCATAAAAATTATGTGCTGCTTCTGTTTCATGAACATTACATAATTGCAGGACTAAATAGCCAGAATAAACAGAGAACAGGCATTTTTACTAGGCTTCAGAAGAGTAAAGCCATAAAGAAAATAACTCCATGAAATTTACAGGAGAGACCCATTTCAGACCATATGTTGGGAAGGAGCTTCATCCAAATGTGTGAGTCAATGTGTTGGAGAAGTGTTGCATGTAGAGTTCATGAGTTTGGGACTGTGGAGGTTTGGGTTTCTCAGTGTTTTCGTGCTGGTCTGATTTTATCCTCCAAAACATGACACATCCACTTGACTTTCTGCAGCAGGAATTTTTCCCCACTCTGCATTGTGGATTTGAGCAGAGGAGAAAAATTAAATCTACTTAACTTGCCAGTGGTATGGACACTTCAGCATGTGTGTAATTCTTTTTTGAGCTCCAGTTGCTGGATTTAGGCTTGACAGGCATGACAGGCTGAGAAAGTTGGGGTTGCTCAGCCTGAAGAAGAGAAGGTTGCATGGAGACCTCACAGTGCATTCCAATATCACAGGAGGCTGCAAGGAAGCTGGAGACGGACTGTGCACCAGGAACAGCAGGGATAGGACAAGGAGTAATGGATACAAATTGGAAGAGGGGAAATTTGGGTTAGGTACAGAAGAAATTTTTCCCTATGAGGGTGACAAGGCTGTGGCACAGGTTGCCCAGAGAAGCTCTGGATCCCTGGAAGTGTCCCAGGCCAGGTTGGACAGGGCTTGGAGCAACCTGGGATAGCACAAGGTGTCCCTGCCTATGGCAGAGGATTGGAACTGAGTGAGCTTTAAGGTCCCTTCCGACCCAAACCATTCCATGGTTCTACTTTGCAATCATTTAAGTATGTAGCACAATTATAGCCAGGACTGACTGCAGTCTGAGTCTATCCAGGTATTCTGTAACCCAGACTCCTTACTTTTTTTCTCTGTTGTTTTCTGACTAGACACTTGTCTCTTCATTTATTTTTATGGTGTGATTTACACACCGTATAAAAATATTATTTCAAACCTGCCTGTAAGCAACAGCTGTATGACTGTATAATTACCAGTAAAAGATGGCAATGCTAGGAGAAGATACTCTCACACAAAAAACCTCATCTGGCATAATCAGTCATTTATTTGTTTAATAGATGAAATTAGTGAGAGAACAGAACACGGACAATAATGAGGGTGTTACAGACTTTGCCAAGTGCTGCCCCCCAGCTCAGCATCCCCCAACTTGGACAGAAACTGCCAAGTACAGCTGGCCCAAAAATGACTGTTCTGTTTTACAAGCTAAAATTTGTTTTTCTTCCATACTGAATAGTGAAAGTTTTCAGATATATTTTTTTGTGAAACAAGCAACGCAGGAATGTTCATTAGATATGGAAAAAGAAATGCTGTACTCCTGTACCAGGGGTATCAACTGGGCAAAGCTGACCCAAAGGCAGCAAGGTCTGTACCTTCACTGAATGCACCAAACATGGTTAATGGGAGGACATCACACTGAGAACAGTCCCACAACCCATCCCACTGCCCCAACCAGCAGTACAGATTTACACAGATTTTTTTCCTACCTTTCCTAGTACCCTACAGGGTGTTTCAGGTGCCATTTCCAGCTACCCTCCACTCTTTGATGTTGGCTGATTCTGTGGCTGGACAAATGGGCTGTAGTTTTTTCATTCGTACAGAAGGGCAAGTTTTTAATAAATAGTAACACAAAAATGTGTGCACATGTTCTATAGCTTGTGTGACTAAATGCTGAGAATGACAGACATAAGCAAAGTACTTGACTTGCCTAATTTGGGCATTAAGCCTTTTATCTCAAAACTGAGTATCAAGAGAAAGAGAAAACACTCAGCCTTGTTTTCTAATGTGAAGTCATTTCACTGACAAGCAATTCCAGCTTTGTCTGTGTCTCTGTTTCAACTCCTTGAAATCCTTACATTCAGTATGGATTAAGGGAATTTTATTTGCAAAACTACAAATACCACTTGAAATATCCTAGCATGTTTTCCACCCACACTCACCAGCAGAAGGCATAGTAAAACCTTCCTTACAATGGACCAAAAGCTTCCTGAAGCCACTGCATATCAGGTGACTGTGGTAGTTAACTAATAGGGGCTTTTCCAAATTATTTTGACTGTTGCAAATATTTACAGCATCAATGACAAAAGCACTCCAAAGTGTTACTTGGAAGCCAAGCTTTTGCTGACAAGGTAGAGCACAGGATCTGGTAAATATGCTGAGGAAGAAAACATGCCAGAATCGTGTTTCCCTCCTGCCTGTGTGGCTCCAGGCCCTGGTTCACTCCATCAATGTTGTGCTCTGTCCTGTTAATTACTTCTCGGATTAACAAGCCAGGTACTGAGCTGGAAGAGACAGATTCATCTCCCAGCAACCGAATTAGAAACACAAGGGTTCACCCACCTGAAACTTAGTCAGATGGATATGAAAGAATTATTCAGGACTGGTATTGCATGGAGGTGGAAAGGCTGCAAAGGAAATGATGGGAAGGGCTGACCAGAGCCATTCAAACCCCCAGCAAAGAGTTCCTGCAGTGGCCCTGGAACTAAACTAAGCCACTCAGCATCTGATGATATGGGGATATTTTTAATTCTAACACAAATAGTAAAGGAAAGATTCACTTGCTAAAAAGAATGGTGAAAATCAATATTTGCCAGCCGCCCCTGCTGGCCCAGGAGAGGGGCTGTGGGCCAGAGGAGAACATGGCAAGAGGAATCCTGAGCAGGGCTGAGGTGCAGGCAGGGAAGGAAGGATGCATGGGGCCCTCTGGCAGAAAGGGTGTCAAACACTGGACCCTTGGGTCCAGCAGCATTTTCCAGATCGGTGTTTCCAGATCTGCTCAGAATTAATGAATTAGCAACCAATGCACATCACGTGGCCCACACATCTCACCTTTCCAAAATGCTCCAAGTGGGACACAGCTTACTGTGGTTCCCAATATAGTTCCACTGATCTACTCCACTCAGAACACAAAACAAAGAAAACAAAGCCATCCAGACCCAGAACTCAGCTTTTTCTCCCATTCAGACACTTGTGTTACTGCTCTCAAAGAGCAGTTCTTGCAACCATGACTTCCACAGTGCTTCAGTTTGAGCCATGGCAGGTTGTACCTGTGGGACAGGTGTTCTATTTCTTCCTAACAAAATGTGCTTTATGGCAAGTCATCCCAATCAAGATAAAATCTTATGCCTGGAGGCAGCTGTTGGATCAGTCATTACTGAAGCACATCCAGAAATGACAATACATCATGTCAAAGGAAGTGCCCTTTCCTAAATCGGTGGAAAAGTTTCTGTTCAGAAATAAGATGAATGTTTGCTCTTCAAACTCACATTTCAAAATTTCTGAGAGTTCAGGAATATTTTTTTCTTACAAAGGGTATTGCTTATAATGTCTTTCTTGTTTTTAAGGTTTTGCTTCAGCAGGCTTCTAGGCAAAAAAGCCACAAAAAAAAGTATTGGAAACAGTACTGCAAGAAAATAATAAACATGAATAAAGCACTACTCCTTCAAAGAAGGACATGTGTGGTTCATCTAACCTGAATACTGAGTCAATCTGGAGCCTGGCAGCTGAAAGAAAATACAGGAAGCAAAAGGGAAAATCTAGCAGGAGAAAAGAAGAAATATATTTTGGACACTTAGTCCCTAATGTCAGTTGTGTTTTATTCCAAGTAAAAATTCCTACCTATGAAGTTCTCGGAGTGACAGAAAGTGCTGTGAAAAGCAAACTCAGTTCCTTCCCACCCTCATCTCTTCGTGGCTGCACACAGTGAGTTCAATGCTCTGCTCTCTGCTGGGGCAGGAAACCAAGGGAAGTTTCCTGGATCCCCGGCAGAGCCAGGAGCCCCTGGCTGGTGGAACCTGAACTCAGGAACCATCCTGGGATCTGTGAGCATGAAACACTGCAGGTGTTTTCCAGGATAGCATCCGTGGAAGGCAAAGTGCAATGCCTGCTATCAGATGACCTGGGGCCACTCTCCTGCCTTGGAGGGACCAAACCCTTGAAAAAGTTCCATGCTTAAATANGGAAGGCAAAGTGCAATGCCTGCTCCTGCCTTGGAGGGACCCAACCCTTGAAAAGGTTCCATGCTGAGGCACACCTCACATACTCTTATTGGCTTAAACAGGTTGTTCTTTTTATATAACAAGTATAATGCCTCAGTTGTGCTATATTTTGCCATTTTTGTCCATTTTCAGTTATTTTTTTTAACATTAACTTAATCACACAGTGTGTGTCACCACACTGTTCATGTACCACTGTGGCAGAGAAAAGGGTCTTTTGTTTGTTTCTAGCTTGCCTTAATCCTACTTATGGGCAATAATCAGCAGATAAATGTTCTGTTAAATCCCCCTTCATCTATGCTAAAGTTGAACTCTTGAACATGACAAAATAAAAGCAATTTCTAAATTTGTGCATTCATACACTGTGGTAGTTTTAAACAGCGCAATCTTAATCGCATTTGATAAAAGTCTACAGTTTGTGGGATTTTTCTTTCATTTTTAACATTGAGGGAAGTTCATGTTGATGTTCCTGAATGGCTTGGAATGTCTCAGTGTTTTCAGAATCTCTGCTGTCCAGGAAAAAAAATATAAATCTGCAAGCATTTTGTGCTATTTCCTTTTGGAAGAGCACAACACTGAGTGCCCTTCTGGCAGAAAGATGGGGTGTGCACCAGCACTCAGTTACCTTCATGAATGATTGAGAGAGGAGCACAAGCTTGGACAACAGTGACCAAGGAAAACAAATTAAGTAGCAGCAATGTTACATAGCAAATGATTAGAGAGACAGAAAACCTTTCCTGCCTCCCTGAGACAAGTGGAAATTAAGACTGTGTGGGAAACATGGCAAACAGACAAATTGCCCGTTCTCAAGGCACCACCAGGCTTGGCCCATGGTCCAGCACAAGAAACCCTGAAGGCAGCAGGCACAAATAGTTTTCCCAGCAACCCTGACATGCAGTCTATCCATCATCCATAGCACCTCGTTTCCCAGGGAAAGCTGCTGATGAAGAAACCCACCTTTAAGTAAGGAGAAAGGGCAGAATTAATTGCTGCTGCCCCTGCAAAACCCTCTGTACAGATTACAGTGGTGTGTTCTGCATCCTCAGGGCTTGGATCACAGGACAGGGCTTTGGATCACGGGACAGCACCTCAGCTGCATGAATTACAACTATCAATGTACAATTTCTATACCTTTCTTACCACTCAACTACTATTCTGCAAGGGATTTTGGTCATGATTTCTCCGGAGAAAACAGCAAGACTCACGGTATCAAGAAAAACCAAAACTGTGACAAAAATCGGTCAGGAATATTGTTTGCAGTCTGACACTAAATAACTGTTTCGGTAGGTGGAGTATTGGCTGTGTGGAAATGGATCCAAGTTTTTTGAGTCAATAATTAAGGCCTTTTTGAGGTGTATTTTGTTGTGTGGTGGTTTTTCTTTTTTCTTACCTTCTTCCCTCCTCTTCCCCCTGATCAACTGTCTTCTGGACTTATGGATATTTTCCAGAGAGAACAGTGGATTTTGGATCTGTTACTTCATGGCAGATGGTATAAAGGACTACCAGCAAGGAGCACTCCTTACTTAGAGGTCAGAGGACACCTTCCCATCCCTTTAAATGGCTTAACAGCTCTGTAAGAATAACAAATCTGTTTAAAATAGGAAATCAGAAGGAAATAAAGCTGTGTCAGGCAACATTAACACTCCCATGAGCAATTTGACCTTGGACAGCTCGTCAGATCTCTTGTTCAGCTCATTCATCATTATTCTGAGCTGTCACCATGAACACCCTTGCTCATTAATTATACATTAACCTCATTCATGACTTTTAATCTATAATGGGTCAGGATGTTTAAAAATAATTAAATAAGAATGTGCAAAGGTAATACAGATAATACCTCTGCTGGAGTTTAGGACATCTGACTGTAAATCAAAAATAGGTGATGCTGAACAATTAAGTGGGAAATGAAACTAAAACAAGAAAGGAGAGAGGTCTCCGAATCTCCAACCAAGTATTTAGAACGGTATTAGTGTTAAAAGATTCCTGAAATATTCAGCTTGCAGACTTCTGGCAATTTTTTTAACTTAAAAAATGAGCATAAATTTTCAAAGTAGGGAAATATGATCTGCTGTAAGCAGATTAGTGGATCAAACTGTTTGGCACCAGCTCAGATAAAACAAGGGTGGTTTCTTGACAAGTATTCAGGCTCTCTCCTGCTGCTGAAGTGCCCACCCTCCCAGGGGTGGGTGCCTCCACTGGCTGAGGTGTTCCAGCTGCAGGAGGTGACACTGTTTTCAGAGCACACTGTGTTCCCACAGGTTGACACATCCTCCATCTCCTGGAGGTCGAACCAGTTCTCAGTGGGTCTTCTAACCTATGCAGTGGCCTGATTTCCCAGCAACCTGGGATTAGAACAATCCTCTGAATCTGTCAGTCACTTCTCTGCTCTGAATATTGGATTCAACAGAGGATTTACCCCTGTGTTTCCAGCACTGATAATGCTTTAATTCTGAAATTATCATATATTGTTCCTTCCTGTAATTAAATGAGTTTTCACGTCACACAGCACTGGGGCACCTTGCCTTCCAATATCACAAAGGACTTTTCATCCTGTGGCAGTTGACTGCAGCAAGCTGAGTGCGCCAAGGTTTCCAAAACAGGCTTGAAGCAGAAATAAAATTTTATACCCAAGGAAGAATTACTACATGCCACACAACACAACATTTCCAGCTAAAATAATGTTTCATCAAAGATTTAGGGAACAAGGATTAGTTTTTTAAACCTGGCTAAGTCAATGAATCTTGTATCCCATATACTGCTATACATTATGTTCTGGAGAGATTTCATGATGCAGCTCGAGGCTGTTCTAGTGAGGTTGATTCAAAGAAAAAAAACCCTCAGCAAAGAGGACATTTCACTGACCTAGTTTAAAAGAACTTGTGAAACCCACCAGCACAAGGATACCCGAAAAGGTGGTCACAGAATATTGCACTGCCTGTGAAGCACTCAGTGAATAGTAGGATGGTAATTTATTGAGGTCACAAATGATAAATTATGCAGCCTGAAATATATACAGAAAGATTTACCTTAAAGAAAAGAAAACCAAACACGTAAGAATTTGCCCCAGTTCTAAGTGGATGCCATTTGAAGTATCCAGACTATGCTTTATTATTTCCTGAAAATCTAAAAAAGCTTTATAAATCTTTTTTTTACCAGATTCAGGATTTTAAAAGGACTCCAAGAGAGTTAGGGCTGGTATTTGGTGAGCTTTGGTAGAGGCTGGGTACCTGACTACCTTGGGGCACCAGGAAGGTCCCTGTCTCTTTGAACAGCTGGATTCTGCTCAGCTGCAGCAAAATACACCTATTTCATATATTTTCTGTAGGACTTTAACCTTAAAATGGTTGCACTTGTCAAAGTGCAAGGGGAGGTGCTTAGTCTGATTGCCTGCTGAGGACCCTGTAGGACCCTGCCTGTGGCATTAAATAGCAATACCTTTGTGTCATTCGCCACTTCCAGGTCCCTGTTGTGTGGCATCCACGGGGGTGGGTGGTGGGTGTTAAAATCCACCCCCACAGCTTTGCCCTTCTCCCTCCCCTGCAGCAGCTCAGGCTTTTGACTGCAGCCACCTGCAGGGCAGGTTAGCCAAGGTAGTCATCCTCAGTATTTACACCTATGAACTACCTTTTCCTGATGATCTCAGAGCACTTCACATCCATTAATTAAACTCTAAGGGCTGTGTAATAGGTTGAGATGAATATTTTCTGCTGTCCCTCAGGTAAAAGAGCTGTTTCACTTAAACATGAGCAGCAATTGGCTTTAAACCTAGAGAATCTGTTTTTATGAGCAATCACTGATTTGGATGTAGTAAAAGGTATGATTAGGTGGGATAGACTGTTTGTGCTGAAATGGGAAAGGAGATTACTTTTTCATTCAAATTACCCTTATGCTAACGTATTTCTTTCTTAAACTGAAGTGAGCATCCTGGGCTATTTATTCTCAAATGGAATTCCAGCAATTGAGGTTACTAGGGATTCAGTCCCTGAAATTTATGTTTTCCTTATATCTGTTTCAGAAAATACTATTCTGTGTATGATCAGAATCACAACTAAATGGTAATACTCCCAAGTTGACACTTCAGTGTAAAATCAATCCAATACCAGTAAAGGAACAGGAGTATTTTTTTTAAGGGATGTTAGTTCACACCTTATAAACCAGCTCTAATTTCCCCTGTTGGGGAATATTGTCTTTTACGCAGAATTCCAGCTCAAGGTGTGAGACCAATGAGTAGAAACTCCTAAGGGCAGAATCTCCTCTGAGGGAAGCATCAGTATTTTATAACAGGAAGCTGCATCTACAAAGAGAGGGAATATTTCCAAACTTTCTGTCTTCATGAAAAATAACAGAAATTGTATATTAGAATTAAAGAGCTATATTTGACAACATAATTAAAGGGATAACACATTCCAAGCCCCTTCTCTGGGCCTCAGTATCCCGTTCTTTAGAACACCCACCATGACATCAGTAGCCTGGTTGCTGAAACACTTCCACATCACCTGGTAAAAAGCCTCACACAGAGACTCATTACTGCTGTTGAAAGTGAACATGAGAATTCAGATAAAATTACAGACTTCCACAGAATCACTACATCCTTCCAGTCTGAATCCTGCAAGATCAAAAGGATATTCCCTTCCTATGCCAAGCCCACACTCAGACCAGCTGTGACCTGTTGAGCATGACCAGTGTAGCCATGATCAGCATTTCACCTCCTCTGGATGTATTTCTTCTGTTTGAATGCACAGCATTTTTTTCTTAATTATTTCTGGCTTTTCATGCAGCATGCTATAAGCTTCTTATGAAGAACAGAAAATAAATAATTCAACTTCCACTTATTCCAGGAGGAGTGTGGCTGTTCTAATCTACCCTTTGTGAACAAACAAGCTGGCTGTTCACACACAGCTTGTTAGAGCACGACAAACAAACATGTGCATGATCCTGCAGTGCAAAAAAAGGATGGGGAACACCAGAACTGCATTTTGGGCTGGAAGTCTGAGGCTGGGACCATTTCCAGTTCCCTCCCTGGGGCTTGGAAGTTTGGTTACACTTTTGCCTGTACTTGCAAGCCAGAGACTGGGAATAACTGTCAGTGCAATAAGGAGTGAGGAGGGAAGGATGGAGCCAGGGAGTGTCAGAGTGTGGATTAATTCCCCATCATGAGCATGCTCTGGGCTGTGTGCAGGGTTTGGGGAGAGCTCTCCAATGAGCTACAAGTCTGATGGAGAAATACAGTTCCCTGGCCACCCAGGGGCAAGACTGTCTGGTTGGAGTTCAGGGGAGTCTGTTGGAAATATTAATGTGTTAGGGCAGCACCTGGGCAAGCTGCACCTGCTTCAGAGAAAACTTTCAAAGCACATATTACTTGCTGCCTCCAGGAATGTTCCTGTTTTACTTGGCAGAAGTGTGGGATGAAACACTTGCAGCAGTTTGGGACCAAAATCTAAGTTTTCCCTCTTTCCCAGGGGTGGAGTCTCTGAATCTTTCATGCTTTATGTCTGGCTTAATGAATCCTGAATTTCAGGATCCTTGCTGAAGGATGAGGATGATCCTGGAGGAGCCCACAGGTTGATGGATCAAGTGAGAGACAAGAAGTGAGCTTGCACCCCTTGAATCCCAAGTAAGAAGACTCATATCTAGGCCCTGGCACACTGACCAGAGTGGAACAACACAAAATAACTTCCCTGGCAAAGTCTCCCTGAGGGTTCACTGCACCAGCATTTGGCTGGTGCCTCAGGAGCCTGGCAGAGCTGTGGAGCATCAGCCTTGCAGGGAGGTTGGGTTTGGCTTGAAGGCTGGAGCTTGCTTACACCACTACCAGAACAACTAGGGCCATTGTCCTAATTTGAAAATGTTTCAGTAAAACATACAAACTTTGTATTCTTTCCCCTGAAACAGTAAAATATGCAATTGGGTTGGAGTTGACTTCGTCCACAGGAGATATCTGACAATCTTACTCGATGAGAGAGTTGTGTGTGTCACCAGACAGAAAGATTGAGTGTCTGAAGAGGAAACCATCCATCTTGCCACCCTGACCTTTCTGATAGCCAGCTGGTAGTATGGGCTGAGCCTCACCGATCACTTCAGAGTTTATTGCTCTGTTAGTCCTCTCTGACTGACAGGTCACCTAATGGGTAATAAATTACTTCCCTCCACTTGGATTGGGGGCTGCACAGCAGTTGCTAATGCTGCTTCAGAATGAATGCTTCAGAACCTACTATCACTCACTCTCTGCTTTTGCCATTTTAAGGGATGCAAGTTCAGAGACAATAAATAAATACAGAGGGCTGGGATCTCGAGGGTACGTGTGGGGAATTAACAGCACGGTGCCCTCTGAATTTCAGTGTGACACAGGCTCCCACATCCCTTGGGTCCTTTTAAAAATCTTGCAGCTTTACTTCTGTGCCTGCTGCAAACTCAGAGTCCTCTCCCCCAAGCATCTGGGGGTGGGAGAGCAAAGCCACTTTTCTTGGCTTCCCCACAGATCCTTGTAGCTACCACTGGATCTCTTACTTCTTCACCCACAAAACTGTCAATTTTTGGAATAGATGTTTTTCATTGCTTTTGTGAACATTTGCATCTCAGAAAATCTGGCCCAGTGGGGTTTGGTGCCTGTCTGCATCTCCAGCCCCTGCAACACTGCACATACTCAGAGCTTTCATTGCTCTCCTTTTCCCTCTTGGTTGAGGGAACAGTGAGATTTCCAGAACATGCTTATTTATGAAATCTGTGTTACTTGCTCCTATAACATTTATTTTTCTCTCTTTTTGGAAAGGACAGAAGTTCAACACAGGCCCTTAGAAACACAGCTGCTGTTTCTTTTCAGCTGGGTGCTACTATGTGGAGAGCATCTGAAAAGAGAGGCTGGAATGGAGGAAATTAGCAGCAAGTTTACATCACTTTGGAGAACAATATATGAAAGACTGTAGATTTTAATCCAAGATTTTTAATATTTCATCCTGCAGCCTTTACAGTTGAATGGAGGTTTGGAAAAGTCTGTTTATGTACAGATCCATGGAGTAGAAGACAGTATTTACTCTTCTGATGGAAAGCCTGGTGGGTTACACAACAGCCCAACTTTATATCCTCAGTTTAGGAATGTGCTGTGGCTGTTCATGAGGGCATTTATGTACCCCAGTGAACTCTAAGTGTAAACCCAATGTTTAGCACATATTTCAGTGCTATTTTCACAGCAGGGTCTATAGGCAATGTGTTCCCTTTACCCACCCTTCTTACAATTCTGCATCCTTATATTACAGCTTATGGCTTAAGGAGAAGGCAACTATCTTGCTTTGTTTGCCAGTATCAAATATTTTTACTGAGAATAATTGCTTATCCGGGGTTTGCTTATGTAAGAATTAAACAGGGTATTCCATTAAAATTATTAAAAATATCTTTCTATAGCTCTGCTCTCTCCACTTCTCTTCTAATGTTCAGAATCACATAAAATAGTAATGAGCATACATAGCCTTCTGCTGTTTTCATAGACAAGGCAGTAAAAGAGACAGTTGCTGTTCCCTTGAGTACCAGCCCACGAATCAGAAAGTCTAATCAGCCACAGAGTCTGACACACTAGATAGTCCCTGTATTTCATTACTGCTGTATTAAAACCTTTCCTATCTGAATTCTCTATTCTCTATTAAAAGAAGAGAGAAATAGAAGAGATAATCAAAAGCGGGCAATAAGAGAGGACTTAAAGAAAAGTAACTCTCTCAACTCCCTCAGCCTGATGCTTTGGAATTCTGCTTCCAGTGCAAGAGCTGGTCTGAAAACACCTGGAGCAAGTACCTGGTATGCTGTAGCCCTCATATACCCCTGGGCTGGCTTGTGAGGGTTCAGGTGTGGGTAGGACCCAGTGCTGGCTTGTGGCTGTGCCTTGCAGGAGCTGCTCAGTGAAATCAAGGAGCAATGGGGTGTTCCCTGCTTGCCCTCCCCTCTTGCCCACTGTGCCTGAAAGTCAATATTTGGGGTTCCCTTGGTTCGGCCTGAGGATGGCAGGGGGCAGATGTTCTGCAGCTGCACTGTGGGGCACTGCAGAGGCAGTTTTCCTGGGAGAATCCACTGCTGGGCGATGCCAGCCTCTGGCTGTGCCCAGGATGGGAGATCAGCGTGGCTGCATCCTCACCAGCAGCGTGGCTGGTGTGCAGGTGACATCAAAACAACATCTGCCGACACTCTGAAACAGGAGACACCTCTCTCTGTGCATCAGTCCACACTAATCTGTAAATTAGGCTGTGCCAAAACAAATTAGATTTAATTTTGCATAGCTGTCCAATGGCATTACTACATGTGTCGTTACCTAATTCTTTGAATCAATGATTTGACTTTGCCTGCTTGCACCGTATGAAATTGAGAAAGATAGTTCAATACCTGCAGGCAGTTGCTAAGAGTGGCACAGATGTTTATAATATCAAACAATAGATGTCACTGTTATGCCAATAAAAATGGGTTATATTTACAGTTATTGGTAGTTTCAACCTCCATTGCACAAAGCTGCTAAGTCAGAAGAGTAAAGCCAAGGCACTCACTGACACAAACTGCTTTTCTAAACATGAATCCTGCACCTCCTTGTGTTTTTTTCATCTATAAAATTACACACAAAAATACTAAAATATTTTAAAAGTGTGTTTAAGTAAAATAAAAAGTATATTTTCCTATGCCTTCCTGCAAATTGGTCACACAAGAATAACACCACTGCCCATAAGGTACCATGAGCGGGCGAAAAAGGAAAAGGGACGTGGGAAGCTTAATGGAGGAAATATCAGAGTTGGAAACAGTTCTGCTTACACTCCTTTCTTTTAAAAAGGTGTGTGGTGTGTTTACTCTCCTCTCCTTGGAATGATTACATGGAGGATGGCACAGAGGAGCTCTCCAAATGTACCAGGTTATAAGCAGTGATTTGTTGAGAGAAAAGAAATGAGGGAGAGGTATCACAGGCAACATTCCTCAGCTGCAAAAGATAGGGACAGTCTGCAGAAGGAGGGAGAAAGTATCCAAGCAAAGTTTGGACTCTAATGTCCTATTCCAAGAGGTCCTAACACTGCTTGAAATTATGTAAAAATATGAAAATTAGACTGAGGACAATATAAGAAGCTCCAGACCAGCCTGACACCCTTTTGCTCAGCTGTACAAGACCTGTGCAGAGTCAGCTTTTGGGTGATGAACAAAACCAGTGAAGTCTAACAAATGAGAATGAATTTAAACATCAACTTCAGGATGAGACACAGAGCAAACCAGGCAGGTTATTACACAGCAGCTGTTCACCAGCCACTGTTCTACTCCTTAATATCAAGAACACAGTTCATGGGGAGAAAATGTCTGTGTTCAGTAGTAGGAGCTTATTTGTAGCCACAGCAGAAGAAACAAAAATGCTTTTTTGTGATCAGCTTATTCAGGCAGAAAAGGTGGACAAGCATTTTGATGCATGGTCCTGTCACTGGCCAGTCCCCAGGAAGAGCAGGAGGTTCCTGATGTTTTGCTTCTTACCATGAGTTTGGGAAACAGAAATTAATCCAAGCAAAACCATAGTCTATAAAAAAGGGAGAAAAGCCATATGGTAGTTTCCCATTAAACCTCTTTCCTCCAAAATGTGAAGGAGACCAATTATCATTCCTGGATAGAACACCTGAACTGCACACACAAAGAAATGTTATTTCAAACAAACCCACCAATGTTCTGGATATAAATGCCAAACCTTTACCATGCAGATTTGATCACACCTACTCTGTAAAAACCCCATGAGGAGGGCAGCTCCTTCCCTCCAGTGTCTGAGGGAATTATCACGACTTTTCTAGTTTGCAGACAAGACTGTGGTTGCCATTTGGGCAACACTGCAATGCACATTTAAACATTTCTGTGCTTATTTAGCCAAGAATCCTGTCTTCCAATGTCACCTTCCAGGCTGTGGCTGAGGAAACAATTAGGAGGTCACAAGAAGAATAACTCAATAAAAAAGGTAGAAACAAGAGAATACTTTGAGGGATAATCTGAGGAATAACAGCATTGCCTTGTCACACATTCCTTCTAGTGCTGAAGGAGACAGTGAGGCAGAACAGCAGGTGAATTGCTTCAAAACATAAAGTCTTTCAACATACCCTGTGAGGTATTGCCTGCTTCTGTAGAAAAATAAAAGGAACATGATACAAATACCTCATAAATCATAGCTGAGGTGCATATTTCAAAGATTTGCGGGATTTTGGTACGAGGTGGGAAATGGGACGGTTTGCAATGTGAAATAAAATATTTTATTGCAATGTGCCTGCTAGCACAGAGGAATCTCAGCCACTGGGAAATGTAGGTGTAAAATCCAGTATTTTCCATGTCCTTTTAGAGCACTGAGATAAAGCCTGCTCATGGACACGATGACATCGAAATGCAAAATCTTAGCATCTGTGAAAGCACAGATATTGATGTGCATCACCAAACATATGTTGCTGACTGAAGCTATTATTAGTGACAAGTCATTCTCTACGCTGGAAAATCCCAGTAGCCTTGGGCTTTGTCTGAGCAGAAACCAGAGAAAAATCTGAATAAAACCTTGTGAGTTAGCCTCGTGTCAGCAGGCTGGGCTGTAATACTCAGACAGTAATAAAGTCAAAAAGACAGGGCTAAATTCAGCCATACTTACATACTTCTAAATCAAGCAAATTGCACAGAGCAGAGGCAGGACCAGAAGGTGCCTTGTTCTCCCAGATTGTCTTTGCAGAGTACAGATTATTTTGATCTGTTCACCACAGCTCCCATTTTGACTGACACCTCAGAAACTCCTGATGCTGCAGTTTGGGAAGTTGGGGGTTTCTGATGGGTTGAACCTCACTTATTTCAGCTGCCTGTGGCACCCAGCTCTGCCCTTCCATGCTCCTGCAGCATCACGGGGCCACTTCCCATCCCAGCTGCTTTGTGCCCCAGGTGAGCTCTTACACCACATCAAGATGTGGGTTTTCTGGGCCCTGAGCCCAGAAATATGTTGTTCTGTTGCACTTTCACAGAAGCAGAGCCAAATAATGTCTTCAGACAGTCACCAAACTCCCTAGTTATCAGAGGTACAAGGAAAGGAGTTATCCCTACACAGGCTTGATCACAAGTGCTTGAGACAGGAAGGTTTAAGCAGAGTTGTATTGCCAAAGTCAAGCTTCTAAATGTCCTATTTCTGGTGCCAAAATTCACAAGATTAATTTTCTGTAAACACTTTTTCAGCACCTAAATGTTTTTTACAAGGTTTTAAATTGTATCTTTCCAAGTTTTTTTTTCTGCTACCAGGAAGTCTAAAAGATTAATCAACCCCCACTTTAAAGTATGATTCTGACAACTGAATAGGTCTAGAAAGTACAGTGGGAATGAAAAATCCTGTATTTTGTGAGACATGCTGGGAGAAATTTTGAAATGAAAGATCCTAAGATACATGCAAAAATATTGCTGCTGATTGTCTGGTGTGGAGAGTCACAGCCAGAAAGGCAGTTTGAATGGGAGTAGGAGATGGGAAGGTAAATGGATGTGAGAGCAGAGGGTAAAGCCATTAAATGCTTCAAAAGTCTAGTGGATGAATCAATATGTTTTCAGCTGACACACATGTTATGGGTTGAAGGGAGCATATAGGCATTCCTCAGCTGAGCAAATTCAAACCTTTGAGGACTGCAGGAGGAGAACATGCAAGAGCTGGAGTCAGTGATGAGGAAACCTAACAAGGATTTCAGCAGAGACTGAATCAAGCTATGGAGGCACTGAAGACTGCTCTGACAAAATTAAGTGGCAAAAGCTAGAGAGTTGTGGAAAATAAGAATATATTTTACAGTCAAAGCTGTTCCCAGGTCAGAACTAGGAAGGCAGCAGCTGAAAAAATTATACCAACATATATTTGTCTGTCTATCTATAAATATATATAATAACTGCAATGGGAACTACTATGACTAATATGGCAGAGAAGGTTCTGTATTCAGGTCTTATGAAACACTGAAGTCAGGCAGAGGCATATGAAGTGGGGGGGGGTTGTAGAACTTCTAAGTATAATGTCTCACTTCCAATAAAATCTTCCCTAGAAATGACACAGGGAGGAAGAGAATGGATTTAAGTCCTTGAAGCATAACAGAATAGCAGTATTTACGGTTAATTATCAGGCATTACACGATTAGATTAACCAGGTTCTATTGCTTCTCTTGTTCATTCAGCTACACTGAGTTATAAACAAAAACACAGCCCATAAAAATGTTTCAGTTGTTTAACAGGCTAAGTGAATGACCTCACTATAATTAATTAGGGATCTTTACCTAATTGAATGTTTATGGTCACCCGGGTGATGCAAACCTATACCCCAGCACCCTTCCCTGGTGCTGGTTTCATTCCAAGGCAATGCCTTGGCCAGTAAAAGTTAGAAGGAATCTTGATTGTATCTGTGAACCTTAATGGGTTGGTCTCTGTGGACACAAGTAAACTGCATTTTCAAACCCAAAATACAAGGGGGTATTCTGTGGCTACAGACTGGTGGAAACCAGGCTGAAATTGTTCCTGAAGTCCAGGTAAGGGAAAATATCCTCTCTATATAGATAGGATTTATGTTTAGAAAGCAAAGGAAAATCTGTAAATGCAGTTCATCAAAGAAGGCAAAGAGGTTAATCAACACTACGTGTAACCACAAAAATTGAGGGGTGGGGGGGAAGCTAATTTAATTAATTCCTTTTGCATGTGCTGTAAGAAGCAGTAGGGTGTGCTCATGAGTCACCTTCGGAGCTCAGTTACAAGCAGCCTCCTGGATGTGAGACTATGAACAAGGAGAGAATAAAATCCATTTTCCTACTCTCTGCAAACCATCCCACACTGGTATGACTTTGTTCCAGCTCATTAAAACTGTGTTTCTAGAGCTGTGCCCAACTCAATTAATTCCTAGCCCTTTTTGCCAAAGCAGTTCATGCCCATGATTTATAGCTAAGGCACGGCCACAGTATGAGGACAGTGGGAACTTAAACCTGGAGTAAGGGCCAGATCAGGAGCAGCCAAAGGAGTGAATCTATCACACTGTGTGGAAAACACTTCCTACACCCAGATAAAAAGAGTTGGCTTGGTAATCCCAGGCAAGGGATGTGGTTCTACCCCATGGTGGGGTACCAGGGCTTTACAACCTCAAACACAAGAATCCAAGAGAAGTGCTAAGGAAGGAACCTCAAAGAGGTTTGTTTTCAGAAAGGAAAAAACCCTTTCATGGTAAATCCCTGCTGGAAGGAGCACATTTTTATCTTAATCTGGCAAGTGGCACCTATGTCTCATTGCTTCTCTGAACACTCAGAGCTGCTGAAGCGAGGAGAATACCTAAACAAGCAAGATGCCAATAAATAAATGCTTGTAAAGTGCACTGGAGCTGAAAAGCACAGCATATTATTACTAGGAGATGACCAACATTTAAACAATATTTGGTGTCCCATAATTTCATCACTGAAAACAGATCTCTGGTTTGGTTCAAAGGCTGCTGAAGTTCTATCATTGGTCTTATCACACTTCAGATGAGATACTTAAAATGTTTACTGGCATAAACTGGTGATTGGGGCCAAGAGCCAGAGTGAGCTCAGACAGCATGAGGAAATGGAGGGAGATTAGAATCAGTTAATTAGATACGATTTATACAGTTTAATTTCTTCCACTTCTTTGTTATCCTTTCAATGTTTTATACTAATTCATTTCCAAATTGAATAATAATCACAAATATGTGCTTGATGCTTCAACCTCTCTACTCAGAGCACTTTTTGCAGGGTTTCCCATCAGGGATGATGCACCAGCCTGGGCAGTGCTGCTCTCACACCTGGACACACTATCAGAGGGTGCTTTGTTGGATGCAGCTTTTCTGACCCTTTGATCTGATGAATCTCCTCTCATCAGGCCTCTGATACAGGGCACAGACTCCCCTGCTTCCCTCTGCAAACCATGCAGGCACATCCTCTCTCCACTGACCAGGCAATTGCCATCACCTTTAGTCTCATTTTTCCAAAGAGAGGTTCCAGCGTTCTTTAATGTCTCATGAGAACATAGTTAAGACAGAAAGATAGAGAAGGAGAGCCGGAATAACATGAGCTGATGCTTTAAAAAAGCCACTGCTTATGCCATGACAAAATAACCCTCATTTCCCAAATGTATCCTGCTCTGAGATGACAGTGCTTTGCACTCTAATGCCTTCTTAAGTCACTCCAAATGCCTCCTGCCCTGAGAACCACTTTGATTCTGGTGCAGTTTGACACAACCCTGGAGCAGGACCCATCTAGGGAGCTTTGGGGGAGGGGGTATGTGTGCATGTTACAGGCAAGAGGAGGAAACCTGCTTAGATGAGGTAAGATAAATTTTCTGTAAATTCTTGCCTTTTCCTGTAAGTGAGATCCTCACAACTGCCCAATTGCACTTTCTGAAGTGAAAAATAATTGGAAACAACACTGTACTATTTTCCTACATATCTGACCTACTGCTTTCAAGTGCCAAGAAGATTTTATTAATCCCAGGCCCCTCCAGCCTGGTTTGCCTGCCTGCAGTGGAGATGTCAGTACCTTGCTCTTTCCCAGCCAAATCAGTCAGGGAAAACTTGATTACAAAATGCCCTCTCTTCTTGAGTATGGTCATGACATGGCTCTGGGAGAACTGATTGTTGGCAGAGAGAGGTCTTGCCTGACATGTGACACTTACTACCCATTTCAGTTAGCTTGATGACATCTTCCACACTGGTGACTTCTTTCTCCTACAGCCTCACCACTTTGATTTGCTCTTCATCACTTTCAAGAACTCTCATCTGCTTCTTCTCTTTCAGAGGGTCATGCACTTCACTCCCATAAATCTTGATCATCAAAAGCATGGTCAAGGTGGAAGATCTGGTTGTCCAGGTACCATGTGAGGTGCAGCTGAGATTCAGGCACCATCACCGTGTCCTTGCCAGGGCGCTGTCACTACATCTGAGTGGCCCTGATGGTGGCCATGGATGTGCTCTTTGGGGCCAGGTGAGGAAGGCAGGGCTGGAGCTTGCCCCTGGAGCCGTGGGCATCCCGTGGGGCTCAGCACTGCCTGTGTCCAGCCCTGTGGTTCCCCAGGGGGGCTGTGGAAAGGGTTCAGCTTCAAGGTTGAAAACAGATGTGTTTTTAATCAGCTGCTGTGGGTGGAAGGAACACATAAAGCTGCCATCACCTGAAAAGGCCTCTCTGAGCTCCCAGACTGGCGTGCAGCTGCTGTGACACATCGTGTCTAATTAGATCAGTCACGTTGTGTTAAGCTAATGCTGGTGACACAAGAATTTATAGCAGTGACACAAGCACAGAGACTCAAGAGGGTCTCTTTGTCCTGCAGTGACCACACAAAAATGCCCAAAACACCACGTTGTTTTTACTTAGTTTGAATATAAGTTTGAATTCTTTTAAAGGGTTTTTCATGCCTTAAAATCCTGCCTGGGAGAAAAGGGGCACAATAGAAAATGAATGAAATATGGAGTTGCAGTGGGTATATCTGCATCCACAAGGAAGAACTTAATATCACTTTGATAACTGGAACAGCTGATAATATTTTTAATCCATTTCTGGAATGCTCTTCAGTCATCTGGCTCTCTGAATAGAGAATTTCAAAGTTCTGGCTACAGGAAACTTTTTTTTAACATCTTGGCTTACATAAGATTTTTGGTTCATTTTGGCAGGTAGATTCAGACCTCCAGGGACAAGGACAAAAATATTCAAGTGCTACAATAGCCCTAAAAATGCTTGCAGAAATCCTTGTGAACTTACATAAACTTGAAGCAAATAAAACCAACTCACAAGTTTTTTTTAGAAGATAATTAATTATCTCCATTTGCCTTTTGACTGCTAACTTCAAATGATGAGTTCAGGCAGTCTGAGACCACCAAAACTTAAAAATACAGAGAAATTATGTCAGTAGAGAGATAGAGAGATCTAGTTCCTGAGTCCCCACCTGAAAATGCCAGCCTGATGAAGGATGCAGAGCAGTAAAACAGCAGCCTCTTGCTGGGCAGATTTGGGAGATAAAGGCCTGCCATGCACACTGCTGGATAAGCTTGAAGCGGGTCAGAGGGCCAGGGATACAGAGTAGAGCAAAGCTGTGATTGTAAAGGATTGTTCAGCTTTCCATGGCAACATTGTCTGTCTTAGTACAAGCCTTTGCTTGAATTCTTTTTTCAGATCCAGAGAGCAGCAGGATGCGGCCGTATCCCAGAACGTAGCGGAGGGATGCGCTCAAATCAACCCTTGTGGCAAACCGCCTCTTCTGCTCAATATTTGGGGGCCTTTTTAGAATCTCAGATGGGCTGAACCACAGTTCAGCCAAGCTCTTGCTTGAGGAATTTGACATTTGCTCTTGGCCAGCCTAACAGCTTCTCTTCCTCCGATGTTCCTGGAGGACATGTGCGGGGCAGCACGTGCTCGAGGAACTCCGCAGTCGTAGCCACCAAGCTGTGTAAGCAGTTGCTCATCTTGGTTTTAATTAGTGATGTCATTGCAAAAGATGACTCAGTTTCATAACAGTATTGAAATAGCCCCAAATAACTGTAACAGAAATCTAATCTGGGGCATGTAACTGGGCTCATTGCAGCACTGCTTGGGGAAGGATGGCTTTTTAAAGGAGCTGGAGGGACTGGGGGTTGCCGCTGAATTTCAGTTTCATCAAGATAATTTTCCAAAGCTCTTACAATAGACACTTTCAGCCCAAATATATACAGAATTAAAGCAGGGGACTTCCAAATACTGTCTGCTGTACATTCCCTATATAGAATCACAGAATGGTTTGGGTTGGAAGGGACCTTAGAGATCTAGTTCCAAATGCCCTGCCGTGGGCAGGGACACCTTCCATTATACCAGGCTGCTCCAAGCCCTGTCCAACCTGGCCTTGAACACTTCCAGGGATGGGGCAGCCAAAGCTTCTCTGGGCAACCTCATCACCATTACAAGAAAGAATTTCTTGCTGACATCTGTCCTAAATCTACTCTCAGTTTGAACCCTTTCCCTCTTGCTATGAAGTCTCCACACAGTCTTCTCCAGGCTGAAGAATTCCAAATTCCTCAGCCTGAAAAGGTAATATAACCTCAGTCTCAGGCAGGGGTCATTTTGGATCTATGATAACATACCTAGTAAATAAGACAACCACACTCCAACCCCTCTGATCCACAAAGGAGCCAAAAATGCCAGTATTTCCCATGGCTGGACCATATGCTAAGTAAAAAAAAAGGCAAAATTCTTACATATTGGTTTATTTACAAAACCTGCAAATTGCCAATGGTGTAATTTGCCAAAAAATAAACTCAGAAAATAGGCACAATTTTTTGACCTTCTTAAGAGAAACAGTCTGGAGAACATAAATATCCAAATATGTGTTTTTAATATGAATCTCCCATGAGACAAAACATCAAATCAACTTTTTTACAGCATTGTTGCAAACTGACACCCAGCAGCTGTTGAGCTCATTAGATCACACCGGGCTGCTCTGCTTGCCTGACAAAACCTGAAATCTGATTTAGTTCTTGGTGAGCTCAGCCTACACCCCAGCCCCTCTTTCACAGGAAGCACTCATCAATTCTCCTTTCTTAAACAATCCACTCTTTACTGAGAGCCCATCTGTTGAATTTTGGGCATTTTTACAACAATAAGAATGTACTTGCATCTATCAGCATGTTTGCTTTCAGAGGGGATGGCTTTGATTTTCAGGTTGTAGATGTACTGATAATGGCTGGGCTGCCCCTAGCCCACAGATTTAACATTTTAACTGGAAATGGAGCAGTCTGATTTTTGGAGGCTGTAGGGAGTTGGAGATTTCAGTGGGTTCTGCTTCACGTACAGATATAAACTCATCACAGTGAGTATTAATACCAGATACTCAGAACTGGAGCATACCTTTCAAAACAGGAATGCTCTGCATCTGCTTCACTCCTTTATAGAATGGATTAATCCTTGTGAGAAACCTCCTAAAGCATGGGTGATCAGAAGCTTATTTTTCATAGGGATTTTGGCTGCCTCTGCACTGGACAGAGGAGAAAACTGAACAGGGGCATTCTGCAGAGATTGTGACAGGCAAATGCAGTGGCCACCTGACAAAGCAAGTAGGAACAAACATTTCAAATGCACTGATATGTAATTATTTTAACCAATTAAAAAGGACCCGTTTTCCCCCTTTACTTTTCTGATGCAGTACCTGGTTGCTGTTTAAGACTTTAGGACCCTTAGATAAGGTGTGGAGTCAGGTCTGATTACTTGTAGAAAACATTTACATAGGGCTATTATATAATTCTAATAAGACATGTGAGCCTGTAAATTATAGTGCAGCAATTCACACCTGCTGCATTTCACAGCTCTCAGCCCTCAACTTTGCTCCAACAGCATCATCTCAAGAAGTATTTCACTCTAAGTCACTCCTAGGAGTGCCTTGCTGCTCACTCTTCATGTGGGCACCTAATTGCTGAAGTAATCATGTGTGATTCTGTACACAAGAGGTCTAATATTTATGGCAGTGCCTCTTTTATAAATAATATGCTTTTGAAAAGAGAAAAGGCTGTCCTTGACTTGAGATTATGTTTTAAACTGGCAATATTAATAGGTTTGTTGGCTGTGCATTTACAAGCAGCTTTTATCACGCAACACGGGGTGGGGAAAATGAGACATTAAATCAGCACTATGATCAATTAACCTGTAATTTAAAACAGAATTGTAAAATCCTCTTCATAAAGGACAAGGGTGCCTGTGTGCATGTCACCTTTGGGAGGTGCTTAAGTCCTTGCCAAATTCTGGGTTTAAGCAAGATTCCTGTCCATGGGTAATTTTAGGGATGGTTATTTATTGACCAGCATAAAGTTGGCATCTAAAAATGTTATGTTAAAATCAGGACTCTGTTGTGCTAAACACATGTAAATATTTCTAGAAAAAGACAGTGTTTCTTGGGTGAGTTTTCTGCTTGGGTTATAGACAGCAATTACAGAGTGGAGAGGAGAAAAAAGTGAGATGAAAGTGCCTCCAGAGAAATACAGGGCCAGTCTTTTTCCAGAGTCTTTAAAGCTTCTGTTTATCACAAAGAAATCCTGAACCAAACTCTAACACATACACTGCAAGAGGCTAAAACCTTGTAACTTATTCAAACCCCCTTCAAATAATTTTTTGGTTTGCACTTTAAAATAGCACCCTATCAAGGAAGAAAGTAAAGGATTTGCCATGAAGCCATGAGTCATCAGAGAATAAATGCAACGTGCGGCAGCAAAGATATAACACATGGTCTGCTAAAAGAAGATTCTTTACTATCACAGGATGTAAAAAAAAGAAAATAAAAAATTAAAAGTCCCACATCTCTTCTGTTGCTTTTCTACTGCCACCCAGCCAACTGCCAGCTCACCCTACAAAGGGCTGTGGTTGCAACCCACAACATTAATACAGACAACCAGTCCCTCCTGCCAAAAACCAGCGTTCAGGTGGGACGTGGTGAGGCAAAGAGCAGTTTGCATTTCACACTTCATGGGAGCTGTGTGCACGCACAGCTCTGCCCACACACAAACTCCTTGCAAGACCAAGATCCTGATCACAGTTCGTGAAAATAAAACTAAAAAAACAAAAAAACCCAAAAAACAAACAAACAAACAAACAAAAAAAACAAACAAAAAAACCACAACCCCACCCACAAAAACCCCAAACCTCAAACCAAACACAACATAAAAAACCAAACAAACAAACCACATGCTTTGATAAGGGTAACAACTGCTGTGGTGTAAGTAGGAAAGCACAGATGGGTTCTCCCATCCTGAGGGACCGGCAGGACTTGTGCAATGCAGAGAGAAGTGGGACCAAAGCCAACTCCACAGATATCTATTAGAGTTAAACTGTGCTTCTCTAGGCAATGGAAACAACTCTCGTTCCTATTATGAAGCAATAAAAACCAAAGCAAAATAATTATTGGTGTTGTTATGAAAGAGGATAAATCCCAGCAAACTCAGTGAAAGTTGTGGATTACAATGAGTTACCGAAAAGAAAAAAAGAAAAAAGCTAAAAGTATATTGTTTTCTCAGTGTTTTAATGAAACATGGCCAATTATTATCGTTATGTATTTACTAGTCTCTTCCTGGCAAAAAGCAGTATTTAAAATTAATGTAACTAATCTGGAAATCAGAGAGTGAATACTGCTAATTCCTACAATGGTTTAGTTAGGTCTAATTCATTTCATAGTTGGAAACATTCTGTTAATGTTTAATACATGGAGAAGCTTTTAGTAACAAACCCTTTCTAATTATGGAGTCTTTCCTACTATCCTCTTCTGGCTGAATGTGTAAACAGAGCTGTTCTTAAATGCTCCAAGATCCCTTTTACAAGACTTTGATTATCAAAATTACGGAGCTGTGCAGTCATATAATTGTTTTAAGCCTTAACACATTTCAAAGGACTTTACAAATGTTAATTAAAATCTGATCCTGCTCTTAGAGCCATGAAGACATCATTGGTTTTTATCTGTAACCAGGAACTACAATCCTGAACCCTCTCCTTGCACTCAGGTGCAACAACCAGTGTCCAGCTCCAGCACCCCACCTTTCCAGGCCTTTCTACTAAGTACTGGATAATCCTCATGATCCTCGAAGCGGTGGGGAATGCAAGATTTCTGCAGTTCTGAAAGCCACGCTGCCTATCTGAGAGCTCACACCTGGATTTCAAGTGACTCAGTTTAGATTCTGAAGTTTGAAACCTGAGACAGAGAATAATTTGTGCAAGAAAAAAAACCCAACCCCAACCTGTTGAAGGCTATTATCCTCTCCTGGTCTGCACAAGCAGGAGCTTGCTTCCCAATTACCTGTCTGCCACTATGATGATTGATTTCAGTGCTTTATGAACAGCATATGCAGCTCTTCTATGTTTAGATAAGAGATTACAAGGACTATCAATCCTCATGCTCTTGTGTACAATATTAACACTGTCTAGAATTAATCTACCTCTACCATGGGCTAGCATTTTGTAAGTATATTAGTGGTAATTCCAACCTGGAGAAGGGATGAAGCACTGGGGGGGATCCAGCCTGCCTGCTATAGTTGAGAAATGTTTATGGCTGGTTAAGTTTATTTCTCCTGGCACGTTAAGGATGTAACATTTGAGGATAAAAAGTCACAGGAACCTATTGGCACCTGAAAGACAGCTCACACAAGACACTATTGAGTTCTTTCCTTGTTCGGAGGGGCAATGTGGTCTGGAAATGTGAATTTTGGGAAAGGGGTAATATTCTGAGTTCTATGTTCAACCCTGCCAAAGGGAATCAGTGAAAGGTATTTGATGGCTCTACCCATCTTATTAAAATCATAGAAAAACATCCTTTCATAGCCTTCACAAGACTTAAATTTTATGAAGTTTATAAAATTTGTGCTCAGTATTACAACAGTCTTACGTGAAGTAGTGGACTGTAAGTATTAGGTGATGTTAGGTATCAAAGCATACTTTAAAAATATTATAGATATTTAGTCTACATAATGTGCTATGAGACATACTCCTGTCTGGAGAAGCAGCTTTGCTATCTTTCATTGTGTTGGCTGTCAGGTCCCTTTCATTCTCTCCCATGAAATGTGTCTCTGACTCCTGTGCCATGGCAGTGCTCATTAGTTAACTCGTTCCAGAACTAACAAACAACAATTTATAGTCAGAAAACATGTCCATGTTCATACAGTCTCCCTGGAAAATCACAGATTCTGCCACTGGATTTCAAATCCAGACACAGAATGTCTAAACATGAGCTCTGGTTTGCATTGTGCCTGTCTCTCCTTTTGCTCTCCATGACAGCTCATCCAGGAAAACTGTAATGATCTTCAGTTCTGCAGAGCATTTGGGAGATTAAAGGAATAGGAATGAACCCTTCCAAGTTAGGTGATACTCTGAAAGCCAAGGATCTGCACTGACAGAATGCCAATGTCTTGTGGTCAACACAGTGGTGATTCCCAGCTACCTGGGTGCCAAAATCCAAGGCAGCAACCTAACTAGTCATAAAGAGCCAAATTCTGACACCTTTCCTGGTAATTTATTCTGATTAGTCCTCTTGCAGTGCCAGACTGAAGCTCTGTGCTCTCCCCTGGGTGAGCAATGACTGCCATCAGCCCTTCCCATCCCACCAACACCACCCAGGGAATGAACACAGCCCCCCCCGGACCAGCCGAGTGCTGCTCAGTGAGAAACGTGCAGCCAGCCCAGGAGAATCCAGCCTTGTGAGGTGTTACCATCTCCTGTGAGTGCTCACAGACAGAACAGCACAGTGATTTGATGACCTAGGGGTTGGCTCAGTAGGATTTACCAATAAATCCCTGAGCAGAGCATTCCCTAATGCCTGTTGGAAATCAGTGCCTGGTGGGGGCTTTTTAGACATTTGGCATTTCTTACTCACTACACCTACATCTTAACAGTTTGAGCAGCAGGTTTACAAACGGACTTAGTGCCTAAATTCCCCTTAAAGCAATGAGAAATGAAAGAGCACAGCTCTTTTTTTTAGGATGTGACCCCACTTTTTCAATGCTGGGATTGTTGTTGTCCTGTAACAGCACTGCAGTAGCTATAAGCTAATTCCAACAGGAGGAGGAGTTGCTTCATGGTAAAGCTACCGTGTTCTCTGCTAAGAATGCAGTAAATAACTCATTTCAGAGCTGCAGTTCCAAAATATTTGCACACGAGTGTTTAAAAGTTTTCTAAATTATTCCTAACAGTTGTCTATTGGACAACACACGAATATCTGCTTTCTTGTGTTTTTCTTCCCTCCCCCCTTTCGTGTTTATGCCTCTGCTGGCAAAACCACCTCATACATAATGCAGTGCAATAAATGGCACATGGAACAGCAGCTCAGCCTTGCCCACGTGTAAATAGCAGGAGAATCCATTACTCACAATGTATCCTTCAAACACAATTCAAGTCTGACAAATATTAAACAATCTGAACCGACTGCAGCGCACGGTGCTTCCTTCGAGTGCCTTTTAGGAAGCTCATCATCACGTCATTCTTCAAAAATGCCGGGCAGAATTAATGATTTCCGTTAGGTAAATGACTTGTGTGCTGGAACAATGCTGAGGTGCACCATTAAGCATTGTCTTTGCTAAGAGGGAATGTTGTTCCCCAGCTCCCACGTTTGTCTTCTTGGCTTGTTTTACAACACACGAATTTTGTGCTCTGAGTGTGCACCCGGCTGGGTGTGTTATCTGGCACAATGTTACTGGTTGATTAGAATTTAAAACACAGCTTTTCCTTCTGTGAGGTAGCACAGCCTCATTTGTTTGTGCTTTATTTACAAATGCAAGTCCATTTGCTCTTAAAATAGAAGTCTTCTTTAGAGCATTTAAAGCAATCAGCACTGGATCACAGTATACCTAATGCAAAGCATTTTTCTTCCCCACTCCCCCCCCAGCATAAGTCACTGTATTAAAACCAGGATATGTCCAGACAAAGTTAATTTAGACACAGGATCACTACATTTAAATAAAATCTTCCCTCCATTTCCATTGACTAAAGAGTAGACTCTGCATAGGAAGTAGTGATTCATGTTCTAGCCTACCACAATTTAGGTAGTTTGCAGGAGTAAGATGTGAATTACACTACTTTTGAGACACTGCATGATGAGCACAGGGTATTTTTCCCTTTAGCTGTGATTAGTCCCATGAATGCTGTTCTGCAGATTTACACTGATACAATAGTACAAATGGCACTTTATCCCCTTGGCAGTCCCAGTGAAGCTCCTGCTGTTGGGAACTCTAGTGAGTTCAGGTGGCTCACAGCAGTGGAAATTCCAACAAGAAATCCTGAATACCGTCTTTCCCTTTTTAATTTGGAATATGGAAAATTCACCCTCAAATTGAAAACACTTCAGCCAGTTCTACACATTGCTGATCAAGGGGTGTTTCCCAAAACTGCTGCTCTGGGCCCCAGAGATCGGAGCACACATCCTCTGACAAACACACCCCACTGCCCATCATGAGGTTGATGGCATTTCCGAGAGAGTCTCATAGTTCCTACATAACAGGCTACAAAAAGCTGGAAATCTCCTTAGAAAGAGCCAAAGACTGTTTCACAATGTCTCAGGTACCATCCAGTCCATAGAGAGGCAGGCAGGTCTGGATGGGGCAGAGGAGGTGAAAGCAGAGAAGAAAGAAAAATTAATGGGCTGAAGAGGTGGGATTGGAGCAGTTTTCTGCTTGCATTTGTGAATCAGCTGTGAATATGCTGATCTGTGCTAGGGATCAAACCTTGCACTGCTTGTGCATGGTGAGAGCATCTCTCAGGCAGCACAGAGGAACCATGTCACAAAATGCTTTATGAAGTACAAAGCCTGGCCTTCTAGTGAAGGGATCTCTAGTAAATGACAAATAAAGGATTAACTCCCTGGAGCACTAGCCCCTCTACCTCAATATTTATAGCTTTTCAAGTTATTAGCTTTTTAATTAACACTGAAAGATTTGAAAGCACCTAACTGTATTGTATGGTAATTATATTAACAAATTACGGACACGAAAATTAAAATTCAGTTGCTTCAACATTCTATTTAGAAATGTGCAAACAGAGTTGATATTTTGCTAATAAATGCTCCTCAGATGTTATGTTTCTAAATGAAAAGAGAAAAAGTACCTTTATAGTATTCCTTTAAGTGCTTCTGCCCTCATTAGGAATTAATTGGCAAATACAAACAGCACTCCAAGCTTTGGAAACATCTCTTCTTTAACCTCACTCCTGTTATAGCAGTTCCCTAAATTACAAACTACATACATATTAGCATAGCAGTTTTACACCAGTGTTCTGGAGGGAGTCAGCTCCATTTCCTCTCCCTTTTTCTCCCTGCCTGTTTGATATGTACTGGTACCCACATATGACAAGGAGGAGATTGGAAGACTGTATAACACTGATGAAGTGTCAGTTATATACACATTAAGGCATGAGTGTTTTCTCTTTCTAGCTGGCCAAATACATGAATTTGCTTTCTCACACACAAAAAAATCTACCCAAGGCAAGCAGGAATGGCATTTGACAATCCCTGAAAATAAAATGCCAAAGCACATGTGCCCCATTCCCAAACAGGACCTACCAAGCTTCCCCAGTTTTGCCAATGGGGCAGTTCAGGATTTGTAGAAAGGGGGAACAAGGAGGAGAAGAGCCTGTGCTGGATGGAAACCAAACCTCCAGGTGAGATATTGGAGCTGGGAGAATTCCACATGTGGAGCTACTTGATTTAATACCAACTTGATGATTGGTGAGAAGTGAGTGGGAAACGTGTGGTGTCCAACCACGTTATGAAAATTGCATTTAACCATTTTGCAGCGGCCCAGAAAAGGCTTATCTATTTTATATCTAAAACAAGGCCAGCCCTGCTGACTAATGAGCTGCTATTTAAAGTTTCCAAGACCTATTCTCTGCCTGAACCAACCACAAAGAGCTCAGTATTACCATTTATTTAGCTTCACCACCTACGTGATGATACTTAGCTATGTGAGAAGATTAAGGAGATTATATATGAAGTCTCATAACTTCATTACAGTTATATCTAGGTTACTTCAGTGCAATGGTGAAAGCAGACACAGACACATATTCTTTCATGTAATCCAGATTTCCTGCTAAATCTTTCCATATTGAAGAGGCTGAAAACCCCCACACAGCTAACACTGCTTCAGGAGTCTCCAAATCATCTGTTAGTTTGTTTTATCTCACACATAGCGGAAGTAACAGTATGAAGATTATGTTGCAACCAGATTACTTGAAGATTTATTATTAATTACTGCATAAAGAGACAGTGGTATGTGTGGGGCTGAATAAAGCACAGTGGGGAGAGGTAATCCTGCCTAAAGTATTTTATACTACAAAGACATCAGCAGTATAACTGGAGTAAGGGCCCACCAAGGAGAGATTCTGTTTTAGAGATTACACTCTATGTTGTCCCCTATTCCCTGTTCCTAAAACCCATGGCTGGCCCTATTTCTGACCCTGACTCTAGCTGTATGTAATACTCTAGTGACCATTGTCCAGAAATATTTTGTTCTTTTCCTGTTTCTTCAGGTCTAAGATGATACAGGAATAAACCAAGCCCTTGAGCTACTACCACATCAAAATTTCAGCCTGCCCAGAAGCTCTTACACCAGTGACCCCCATCTATCCTGGAAAGAACTGAAGACATTCACCTGCAACAGTCTTAATCTGCATTTAAGATACTTTAACAATCCTCTCTGAAAAGCGTGGCTGCGAATGAATATGAATTATGTCGACTGAGCTCTTGGTATTTAGAATATCACATCAGCACTTCCCTTCCCTTACGGAATCAGTAGATTCATTACAGGAGTTTTATGTCCTCCTTAAATGGCTGGAATTAGTCATTGATGTAGGCATGATACCAGACTTCCTGGGTTTATGTTCTCATTAGGAACAGTCAATCCTGATCATTCCACTGGGAAGGTGATCCACGTGGTGAGCAGCATGCAAACTGCAGTATCACTTCCTGAGGACCTGATCAAGACTGTTTCAATCCCTCTACTTATCCCAGTTCCTTCTTTCACTTTACCGGCAGACTCATAAACTGCATCCTCAAATAAAGCTCAACTTGCTGCTGCTGAGAGTAATTAGTGCCCATTTAAAATCCAGAGGGTTGGTAAGCAACAGGCATAAGATGAAGACCTTAAATCTTAACAAATGAAATCCAAGCACAACGGACTAAAAAATAAAAACCAAGGTAAAGAGACAGCTGTGAACTCTGCTGAAGATCCCATCCACCCCCAAACACATGACCAGCAAAGGCTGAAATGAGTTTTGAAATGTTTCCCTTTGAACCTGAATGCTACCGTAGTTGGTTTTAATTATTCCAGTTAAATGTAGAAAAGTTCTAACTGTAAGCTTTAAACATCTTTTTAGAGATAACTTGAGGGAGTTGAGATCAGGAAAAGAAAGAATTAAATAAGCTTTCTGTCTTTTCCAATCTGCATTGCTTTTCCACCCAGTGCCCTGGCCTTTTATCCTCCTCTGTGACTGTTCAAGAAGGTTCATTAACAAGAATCTTCAGAAAGAATAAGAAAAAAGGACAGAGCTCACTATTGCTGGCACATTGAAATGCATTTCAGGCTGGCCTGGCATGCAGCAGAAAAGGGATTCTGACAAACTTGAGGTTTCTATGTTGTTCTTGAAGAATAACAGTTTTGAAGGTGTTTTGTTTGTATTTAATTCAAGAGCCAACATAGAGATATATTCAGGATATTCTCTTTGATAACCACGTGAAAGAACTTTGCACAACTGTGCTGGCACTTGCCTTCCTGATGAGAAGGTTCCCAAATGATACACAAATATATTGAGGGGCGAGTCAGGCTTGGGTTTCTATAAACCCTGGAAGGTGCTCCATGTGGATACATGTGGACCTCAATCCACAGGCTGCTCTGTAAATCAGTTAAAACAAATGGTGTCACTACACCTAAAGGTCTGCACAGGTTTATGAGTAAAGGAACTTGTTTTCAGCTTGCCATTGCCAATGAATCAATCTTTTAATTTCCTTTCTTTACATTTTTTTTCTAAAAGTTAAACAAAGAAAAGGGAAAAATAAAATAAAAGGAAGAAAATCTGTAGCTCTATCCTCTCAGCAATGACACTGAACCCTACAGGCACTGCTTGAGCCCTTCTGTGCATCCTTCTCCATCAGCATGTCCAGTATTTCATTCTGTGGATCCATTTTTCCATGGCAGCCTTTCTCAGGTGAGCCTTAAGGAAGGCCATTATTTCCCCCCTTACTTTTTCCAGCGTGTGCAGCAGGAGAAGCTGAAAGCAGCCTTGTAATTCCCCAGGCTGGCCCTGATCCCCTGCTTTACCTTTCAGCCAAACTGATAATCCAGGAGTGAACGTGGCACCACAGTGGGGCAGGAGAGGAGGGACACACACAACGAGTCAGAAAATCAGTATTGGACATATACATGGCCACACATGAAAAAAGTCAATATATTATCAACTGGAAAAAGTCTGGCATTGAGGAGTTGCCATTTTCATTCCTTTTGATTAGTCCCAGACCAGAAATTCCCATGTCTACCTTCAAAGGATGACATCAAATATCTGTCAGGGGGTAGTCAGCATACACCCCTGAGCCATGAAGGAGTAGGAATATTATAAAAGATTTAACTAAAATCATCAAAACTTTAACTGACATTTCTGTTGGTAGAAGGTTTCCAAATGACAGCATCCACTGAATATTGCAAATGGGCCTGCTGTTCTGGGAAAAGAAATATATTAGCAGGCATGTTGGTTAGCATTTGGATTACCATTCTGCCATCCATTAGTGAGGCCAGACATATTCAGAGGAGTTTAAGCTATTACATGTTCAGGGGACATAAACATTCTAAAGAGTCCAGCTTGCACTGCAATCATTAGGATTGGAATATTTTTAGCGAAACAACTGTGATTTCACCTAAATAGTGAAGAAAGCAGCAGTAGGATATCTGCTTACCCTTCCAATTAGGGAGAAAATAGTTACAAGGGAGAAAATATTGTTTGGATCATACTCTGCCTGACCTTTTAAGGTTACCCACATTCTTATTTGCAGCTTCTTGGATTTACACAAATTAATATATTTATCTTTGCTAGAAAGATAAATAAAACCAAATTCATAAATATAGATTTATTTTCCCTGACTACATCCAAAAGTGAAACATTTTCTATTTCTCTCATATCACTTATTGCCTGTCTAACAAATATATTTGCAGCAGGAAACACACACACACACAAATAAAATTTAGTCCCTTGGACCCCTGTGTGACCTGATTTTGGACAACAATTTGTTGTGCTGAGCATGTTAAGAGACTGAGCACTGATAAAATCAGGTCATGGGCCTTAAAAAATGTATTTAATTTAGCAAGGTTGTATAATTAGATCAAATTAGACTAAGTTAAAATTCTCAGTACAATGTTCAGCAGTCACTCATGACCTCACACTGCATAAAATCCCAGCTTTCTTTCAGTATGTTCTTTTCACTCACCCCAGGTTTCTTAAATTATAAGCTCTTCTAGGCAGTTGCCCTCAGGAATTTCTAACCCAGCTCTCCTGGCAGCAGTGGTTCTATGTTGGGAACCACATAACATTACCCAAACCCAAGGAAAGTGCCATCATCTCCATTCCACTGGAAACAGGTTGTAAGCTGTCACTTCAGCAGGTAATTTTTTTCTCAATGCTATAAGTGCACTAGACTGTATTTTTAGGTCACTGGTGGAAAGGACAACAAAGATGATTCAGCATAATATCTTTTCCAATTTAGCTGCCAGAGAAGTGCTTCTCAACTAGGCTCTCACAGACTTCATCCAACTTTCATGCCTCGCCAGGTGCTTGTACCAGAAATGAGTCTGTTCTTTGCCATCCTATAACAGCTCTCCTACTCAGAATTTACAAAGCAGGGAGAAAACAGTCTCACCTACCACAGTGGGGTCCTGTATCGTTGCCAGGGATTCTTATGTGCCAGATAATGCACATTTAATAGGTATTAAACACATGGAAAAAAGAGAGCAGAGAAACTTAATTAACTCTACCTAAAACAGTAGGGGGCCTGCTGCGTTTTAGGCCTCTAAGGTGCCACTAAAATAATAACCACACACATCCAGGGGAAAGAATTTAGGTGGGGAGGAACAAAAGGAGATGTGCAGACACAGGAAATAAGTTACTTAATCACATGGTGAGACAGTGGCTTTATCACAGCTGCTGGAAGGATGGGAATGCCTTTATTGACATGCACCTGCCTCCTGTCATTTGTCCAATTGGTGATTGCTCTGCATTGCCTGTACCCATCAGGGAGGGGTCCACAAATCAATTCAGAGCTCCAGGGAAAGCCTGAGACTTGTTCCCAGGGAGGGTTGCCATGGGGGGCCCAAGCAGAAACCAGAAAAGGACACAGACACATCAATGTCCCATGTTCTACCACGGGGACGCAATAAAGCTGAACCAAGTATGTCTGTCACTGATGTGAAGAAGTAAACCATGTAATTACATGGTGTGATCCTTCAAGAAACTACACTTTTGTGGGTGTTTAAAAGGAAGACACATTTCTGAGATGTGCTACAGGCAGCTGAAAATCCCAGTTGCCATTATTTTCCACCGCAGCAGGACAGGCATTGCCACGGTGCCTAAGCCACAACTTACAGTGTGGAGTTACTGAAAAATCAAGGCTCAAGGTTGTTATGGCCAAACTTCATCCACATTTGAGTCCTACTTTTTTAAGAAACAACTAAAATCTAAATACTGAGGATGAACTCTGAATCTGAGCTTTAAAACAGGCAAAGAGAAAAGGCTTTATGAGTTTTCATAGCATTTGTTATTAATGAAGTCTATGAACCCCCAAGCAGTTGGATTTGGACTGATAAAAGTTAGGGGTCTGATTCTCTCCATGGCAAGTCAGAGAACAGCACCACAGATTTACATATTCACTGCTAGAAAAAAGAATCTTCATGGACCAAAGACCTGGGATGACCTGAATTCCCACCAAAGGCTGCTGTGTACGGTAATCCTTCTCCCACACTCCAGGAATCACACATACTACACCTCACACTTGCTGCCTGAACAGAACAAGCACATGAGTTGGACTTTGAACAAAAAATGAGTAGGCATGAGATTTGTGAAGTACATTTTCAGGTAGGACCATTTGGGAACTCCCCATGCATTGAAAATAGGCACTGGCTGGCTGCAGGCAAAGGCTCAGGCACTTACTCCAGGCCTACACACACGGGGTAATGTGGCCAATTAGTTTCACATGGTTGTTTTTCAGCAAAGTCCACATACAGATGGGAGTATATATCTGCTACCCTGGCTAATGTGACTAAATCTGTGCCAATATCTGTATCTCTAGCCCAATTCTTTCTTTTCTTTTTACAATTCTTTTTTGCGTGTCTGCTTCTTTTTGATTAAAAGTATTGTGAAAAATATAGTGCATCGTGTTGTTTTACTCACGTGCCACTGGAGAGGTACAGTGAGTTAGAGGAAAATATGATTCTCTGATGTATCAGTTGCTAATTGATTTAAAATGTTGTTAAGTAATTAATTTGCTAAACAACACTCAGACATGCATAGCTGCAGTAGTAGAAAACTGAACCTTGAAAATTATTCAAAAGCAGCTGTCTAAAGTCACAGCAGTTGTAATACATAAGGAATATATACAAAGACAGGTAGTTTATTGGGGTTTTCAAATACTATATTTTTAAGGATTTTTCAGCCCCATGTTTTCCCTTGGCACAACTACTGTGTTGCATTTGCTGCCACATATTCCAAATATGATAACAGATGTTTTATTCTGAATTGATAAGAGGTTGCTTAACGTTTTACTATGAATATGCAAAGAGACACCTCTTCCCAATGACACATGCTTTAATGGAAAGTCTCATTAGTCACCAAAAGCTATTAAAACTCACCAAAAGAATGGTGTAACAAAAATAAAGTTAATCAAACAATGAACTCAGCTTTATAATTTGAAATCCAAAATAATCTGACTTTTGTACATTCATACCTAGGTTTCATAGCATAAAAATGCTCAGAGTATTTATTACCTCATCTTTTCTTTTTCCTCAGGGAGACAATAAAATCCTAAAATATCAAGACTATAACAGGCAACAACAAAAAATCCAAGTATTAGTTTTCTGAAACAAAGGCGCTTTCTACAAAATTGAAAAATTCTGGAGGATATATCAATTTTGACAAATTTCATTTCAAGAAACAGCAATAAGACAGAAACATTTTGATTGTAAGAGTAAAATAAGTCCTCTGTGTCTCTGAATGACATCTCCATTTGCTTTTTATGCTATTTATTGCATATCTTAATTTCAAAGCTAAAGGAGTTATTTCACTGTGAAACAATGGTTTTCAAAAGTGGCATTTTCTGATTTTGAGTGATGCTGACCAAATACTCTGTCACGTCCTACTACTCATCTGCCTGACTCTGCCTGTTGTCTCTGTTTTTGTGCACTTGTAGGCTGCTGGGTACAGAAAAATGACTCATTTCTTCTTTGACACACATACAGGGCCTTTGATGAAGGGCCAGAGCTGTGAAATGAGTAACTGCCCCTGTACAAATAAACAAGTACACTTCTACTTTCTGGATTGTTTGTAAATCTTGGCAAGCAGGTCTTCTAAGGAACCTGTTGCACAGTACAGTGTGATGGTATAAATATCAACTTAGGCCAAAAGAGAATCTAAAATTCTCCCAGTACCACAGGACTGTGGCAGCACCTGAAGTGGGACATTAGGTTTCAGAAAACCCCTCATCATGTTGCTTCTGACCAGCTTTCTGCAAGAAGGATTCAGTGAGTTGTTTCACTCACTCCCTGCGCTCCACAGGACACTGATTTCTGAAATACTTGGGGTTCTGGACCAGACTCCAAAGGAACCACACAACTTTTGGTAGGTCTCTGCTGTCTTGTTTTAACTTTTGCATCCTTTTGCCCCCCACATCAGGTAAGAATCTCATCCATTTACCCTATTTAATAGGATATGTTAAATATGTGTAATACATTTTTTTGGAGTGACAGATTTGCAAGATGGCTTTTCTTTCTTTTCTTTTTGGTTTTTTTTTTTAACTTCCTTGCTGAGGATTAATTTTGTTCCTCTCTGTCAGAGCCACAGCACTAAGAGAGTATCTTAATGGGGTTTTAGAATGAACAGTGTTCATAAGCATCAAGCAGATTTGCACAAAAGGGAATATATGCCTCTTTCTTGTCAAACCCTTGAAGTGTGCTGCTTCAGAATCTTAAAGGATGAGAGAAAGGAAAGGAAAGCCACAACTACTGTGAACTTTGATGATGCACATTTGGTACCACAGCTTCTCTCAACTTGGCTTGGCTTTAAAAGCTGCACATTTTTAGAGAGGTTTTTTTTTTTTTCCATACATATCTGCATAGAGTTTCACTACAACTGTTACAGAAAGTTTTAGATTGTCCTTATTGGATGTAATCCCAGAAGAGAAAACAAAGTTGTACATTAAAAAGGATCTGATAAAATATTCCCCATGCCATGAAGGTAGCAGCAGTGTGCAATTGCTGGCTTCTGTTTCAAAAGCACACCATGAGCAGACTTATCAAAGCAGCCTCTTTGAGGGCTGGGGAAGATTATTCTGTGAGCATTTCGGGTGACCTGTTCCTGCAGAGTTACAGGAATTGCAGAAATTAGAGCAAGTGTATTAAGAGATGCCCTGCAGAATTGATAGTCACTATAAAAAAACTACAGAGAGATGGTCTAATGTCATTAGTTCATCCAGCTAAAATTACTTTAATTTTAAATAAAATACAACTCAAAATTCAGAGCAGGTGAAGTGGTTGAAACTCCAGCTGTCACCCAGCTGTTATTCTTTCACCACTGCCCAGACCTTATTTACAGTCCAGGGAACACCCAGTTCCTTAGAAGCCTCCAAAGTTAACCTGGAAAACTCAAAAACTTAATTATAGACCCAAACTTGTCACAGACACTCTCCATTATCCACATGTGGTATCAGACAATATGCTGCCAAATCCAGCTCGGTTGTGGGCAATCACTAAACCCCTCAGTGCTGTACTGCCATTCCTCTACTGTGCATTTGATTTGTGTGGATTTTACATCTTCCAAAATCTTAATAATAACCAGCACCTTTGGGAACAGCAATCCCAAAACTGCACAGGCCGAGCTGAGAGAATCAACCTTTGCTGACTGTGGAAAAACATTTGTGGCGGGGAAACAAAGTACCTCAAGGAATGGTCAGGGCAGGTCAGGGCTCCACCTGATTGATACCTTCCTAAACTCTACAGTCACTTCTTGATAATCTCAATTCCTGGAGGACTCCATTATGAGAAACTCAGTGAAAAAAGAGATGGCAGGATCACTCCGTCACACTCAACTAACTTGTTAACTGCTTTTCTTTCCAAAAAATGATTTCATGGTTCTTTTTCCTTACACATTTGATTAAAATAGTCATATTGATCAGAACAGAGCATTAACTACCAGCTGGTCTCAACAGGAACAATTATCTTTTGAAAACACCACTGATATTATGGCTTTGCACAACTGTCTGTCTGTCCTTGGTGAGTTTAACAAATGCTTATTCAGACCGATACTGACTTTATATTTCTGCTTTACTGCTGCTTTTGATTTGACAGTTGCTGGCAATTCTGCTGCTGGTTTATTTATCTGTTGTACCCCTGCTGTTTTTCCAAAAGCACTGCTTCCACAGCTTTCCAGGCTGTTCAATATAACCTGCCTCAATCAACTTTCCTATTTTCTTGTCTTCCTTCCAATAGTCCTAAAGTCCAAGGCACCCATTTTTCAACTTACAACATTCTTTCCAAGGGTAATATATATTATTTATAAAGAACACTACCCTACTTTATGTGTACAGGAGAGTCAGGGAGAAAAAAGAGCCCACGGCACAGCCGCTGCCCTTGCTCAGAGGGGAGGCAGGAGCAGCTCATGTGTGAGGGCATTTGTTGCTCTCTTCTACACTCTCATGTCTCTGCAGCCACTGATGTTCAGAGAAGGGAATACCAAAAATTCTGCCACTTAGAAACCCAAGCAAAGCAAGCAAACCCCAACCCAATCAGGTATTTATAGTAGGACTGTGGCATCTCATCTCTGCAGTGCCTTCATTCTCTCCTGCATGTCCCAAAGCTGTTCAGAAGAACCACAGGATAACAACAATATGGCTGCTCAGGAGTTTCCACTAAAACAATTGAAAAAAAAATGAATCAGATTTTCACTGTAATCCATTACAATGATTTCAGCATTATGGTAATTAAAATTGTACCATTTAGCTTGCATGAACAAAAGTTGCAGACTATCAGGGACTATTATCCCACAACAATATCCATTCATCTGAGACCAGTTTCTTTTTCCTGTTGTTTCTTACAAGACCAATATTGTTTTCCCCAGCAAATGAGTAACAGTTTTATAGACAATGATTTCTACACTTGTAAGCTTTGACTTAAGCTTTTTAAGTCCACAAGATTTAAAAACAAGTTTAGGTCAAAGAACAAAATAGGCATCCATGTGCACAAGTTCCTGTGAGAATGTCTGTATATAAAGAAGTGGGGTTTTTGGTACCCTGGGATTCAAAGCCATTTCAAGTCTTTTTTTTCCTGTGTTAACATGAATGTGACACAGTGATATTCAGGATTGAATAAGGAAAAAATTCTTCTTCACAGCTGCATTCAATCTCAGTGTTTTGCTGTTCTGGCCTTCCCAATAGCCAGGGATGCTTTGGATGTAAATAGCTTGCTTGAGCTAAGTAAAATCATGAGAAAATAGTACTTTAAAATATTTTCAATATTCTGATACCACACTTGTTTTCAATTTTAGAATCACACAATCATCAAGATTTGGAAAGACCTCCAAGATCATCAAGTCCAACCTTCGACCAAATATCACCTTGTAAATTAAACCATCACACGTTACTCTGAGACAGAAATGGCACATTGAAAATAAACAGTCCCCAAAGTCCAGGGTGTCCTCAGCTGCAATTTGGTTTGTTCCCCAAACCTGGATCCCTTTTTCTGCCTCAGGGCAGCAGGACACACCGACTGCCCCAGCCCTCTCCACGCTGTCAGCTGAAACAGCCACCTGAGGATGCATTTTTAATACAGAGCCAATTCTTCCTGTTCCCCACAGCCAGGCCTTGAAAGCTCCAGCTTTATCATCCTTAATGGCTGCTGACAGTTCCATCAGCTGAACCTTAGGGCCACGTACTTCATGTGCACTGGGTATGTTTGTCACCAAATCCTACAGCTGATTATGTCCCATTTATCTGATTTACATGCATTTGTTCTAATTTTATAATTACACCTAAACACAGCTATTGCCCAAAGGATAATCTGTCCTAAGCTATTACAGAGAAAACAAAGACCATCATAAAACTGATCTGTTCTGGCTTGTGCTGTTTTAGAAATTAGGGACTGAAATCTGTTTACAGAGGAATTGAAAGAAGCACGAATGAGAGTTTTTCTGTACCCTCATGGGCTTCAGTTCCAGACTTTGTGTTTTCACTGTATGCACATGATAGAGCCATAGGACAACTGCAGAATGCCCAGCCCTTGGCAGTAAGGCAAAATGATGATTTTCACCAGTTTCTGATGCTCCCCCCCAGCACCATCCTTGTATCCACAGTGATCAAAATGACCCAGTTTCCACATTCCCAGATTTGGACCTCAGAGATTAGCAGTTCCATTTTTACCACCATTTGAAATTTCAGCCAAACACGAAAAATCCATTCAACACTCCTAATATTATGTGACTATTTTTTTTTTCCTTTCTAAAGCAAAAAGTAAAAATATTTCAAAATAATGAAAGGGTAGACAACTGATCCCCCTACCACCCTTTAAAGAACTCTAATCTGTGCATGAACAGGGGTAGAATCTTGCACAACCAAAATGGTTCTACTTGACCCACGTGCTCCTCTTTCTAGAACTTGCTGAAAGGCAGCCTCGGCTTCTTGCCTTTAATGACACAAATCTACATCCACAAGACACCAATTTTCCAGCAAGAAGAAGTAGTGATGTTAAAGAGCTGCTACTCAACCCTGGTATTCTATAATGCTTAATCAAAATCGCTGAAATCAAGAAGAAAAAAAAGCTCTATAAACTTTTTTGGTCTTTGGATCTATCACTTACTTGATGAAGTATCAAATCTGATGAAAATAAATGAACATTTTTTTACGTGGCTGATTTTTTCTTTTTTTTTTTCTTTTGCTCTCTCAAAATCATACACATCTGACATTTCTATTAGGCTGCTGAATATTTGTGAAGTCAGAAGTATCAATTTTTCAAACTTGACAGTTCAGTATATGATATTTTTCAGTGTAAACAAATAGAAAATATTTTTATTGCCTCTTTATCCAGGCACCTCAAATGCCACTCTGGTTCCAATAATTTATCAGATACAGACTCTGGGAAGAGTGTTTGTCTGAGATCCAGAGTCTGACAATGAAAGCAGGATGCTCAGTTCCTCATTTCATGCCTATCAGGATTTCTGTGCAAAGACACATTGCTGATAAAAATCAGAATGTAGCCACTTTTCTCTTCAATCAGTCCTGACTTGAGTAACACCTTCATTGCAATAATTTGCAAACATTTACTGCTAATTTGTTTGTTCACAAGATCACATGAAATAATGGAAAGGCAGAAATGGGGATTTCAGGGTAATTCACCCACATGGGCAACACTGTGTTTGTTTGGCTTTTTAATGAACTCACCAAAACTCATAAGCTGCAGATGAGCTTAATTAAAGCCAATGGAGCAAAGAGATTAAGCCCTTCAGTGTGCTATCTTTGTGGCTTACAAAGCTTGAATAAGTCAAATCATTAAACATTAATTTGCCTGAGATTATGCAGCACTGGCATGGAAATACTTGGGCCTCACCTCATCCCATCTGTGTATTGGGTTTGTCAATCCCCATACAACACACTTTTATAGAACCTCCTTTTAATACCACCTCTCATTTTTATAAAAACTGCACAAAACAAAGTCCAGACTTCCAGAGGAAATGTGGAGGCAGAGGATGGCACTGCAGGGATCCAGCCTCCCTGAGTCTCTGTCCTCTGTAGAGCATCAGTACAGAAATGCCAGTAACATCTCATTTCAGGCTCATATATTATACCAGAGCCTTTTTTTTAGAAGGTATTTCAGTAATTTTCAGATCATCTGAAAATAAGAGCGTTATAGATGTCATATTGGTTCTTCCTGCGGCCTCCATCCAGTCTCCATCCAAACAGGATGATCAGAGTTTGAGCCAGGGGCAGTTTATTCCCCGCAAAGGCTGGAAGTTACTCTACCTGCCCTCAGACATGATGTGTACACCCTGTGCACAGTCATTTGTCACTGCTGCAAGCCATGCTGGAGCATTTGGTCCTTGGCTTTGCCAGTGCTGTGCCTCCTGTTCTGCCTCACAGTGGTTATTTCAGTGCAGATACAAACAACCCCCTCCTTTTGCTGTGCTCTGGTGTGAGCAGGGATCTCCTCCTCTCCTGAAACACCAAAATCCGACCACATTCAGTCCTGCCTGGGAGCAGCAGGCCATGGGGAATGCTGCAAGGGCTCTCCACGAGCTACAGACTTGCCAGAAGGAAAGGCAGTTTGCTTTTGTGCAAGAATTGCAGTGACAGCCTGTTTCTGGTCCAAAAGGCCACACCTTATGCTCCGGCATTTCCATGACAACGGTTCCTTCCAAACCAGCTGCTGGATTTCAACCTTGGACATTCTGCCAGACATCAGCTGGGATAAATTCAATACAAACTGGGATAGCCCTCAGTGACCCATCCATTCAACATGTGATACCTACATGCTGCCAATGTCTTGTATCCTGGCAAAAAGGATTACGGTTTAGTCCCATTCTTTGTTAAAATTCATCCACCTTTCTTTGAGCTGGATTAATTTTCTCTAAGTTTTGCTTGTGTGCAAGTATTCCCCCCCTGCCCCCTCCATTTCCCTTTGCTATTACTCGTTCAGGTTTCTGAAATGAGAGAAAGGAGCAGCCAATTTCACCGTGGTTCATTTCTAACCTTCTAAAATGTTCCTGTTCAAAGTATTTATAGACTTTTATAGTTGCCAGCAACCTTCCGAGTGAGACTAAGAAGTGTTATTTCTTCTGCTGAGGAAGTTACTGAGCCTGGGAGCCCCAAAATTCATTTCATTACTGAGCATGTTGACAAAATTACTTCAAAATTTCCCAGGTGGTTTTGAGCAAAATTAACTGTATTTTATATGACAAAAACATATTGTGTTTGCAAACTTCATACGCAAAATATCACTCACTGATGAGATAAAAACACTGCACTGTCATATGAAATCAACAGAATCTCCAGAATATTAGTTACTTTATATCACACCTTGAAAGTTAATATTTCTACATTTAGGCCTCAAAATCATATTTGCTTAACAGAGTTGGGGTATTTTGCTGTGCTGCTTCGAGAGACCAACTACTGATCTCTTCATACTTGTTAAATTCTGACCTGTGTGTGAATAGCTACATATCAGGTACCATAAAAAGCCTAAGACCATGGTGTTTTAACTCAATACAAGCACTGTTCTGATGTTTAACCAACCAGAAATACCCTCATCTACTTCCCTGAAAACTACATTAAGAACTTAGGCAAAAACTGTCCTCACCGCAGAGCTTCGATTTTAGCCATTCTTACTCCTCTGCATCCACTGATGTGGATAAACCCACTGAGTCATTTCCTTCCCTTCCTAGACCCCAACCAGCTCTCAGTGCTGTGGGTTTTGTCATATCACCTTCCCCCAGGTAACAGCAGCTCCTTGCTGTGTCCAGTGACCTTCCTGCTCAGGTGTCCCCTGTCCCAGGGCATCAGGGCTGCCTCATCAAAACAGATTTCTGTAGCTCCTCGTTCCCTTTGCAAGTAATTTTAGACACAGATTTTAGTGGAAGACAGAGAGGAGTCATTAAAGGCACCACTATCAGTTGTTCTGCTCTGTCTCTATGGATCTTTGCAAACCTTTAACCTTTGGATGCGAAAAACCATCGACTTTCAAAGATCCGGGTGTTGGTCAAGAGGTAGATGTGGCATTTCACCAGCACAGGTAATTCTTAGTTACAACAAGCAGTGACTTCATACACAATCAAGCACAATGTCCTTAATATCCCTATTATTATTATTTCCATCTTTTAGTGTAAGCAAGTAGTTCCAGTACAAAAGAATTGGATTATAGCAAAAGAACTGGTTCAAAATATTAAAATAGTTTCTATTTGTGCAGGGTCTTTCATCTCAGAACTAAGAGCCTTTTCTTCAGATATGAGTTAATTCTCACAATATTCTTCTGAGACAAAAATTATTGTGAGTTGGTTCTACCAATATCCTGGATGTGACTGCAGAGATCCTCCTTTTATATATTCTCTATTTTTCTGTAGTTTTTCACTTAATTGGAAAATAAGCACTGGGGATACTCCAGCCACACAGAGAACATATTATTCTGTTTTCCTTTTTTAAGCAATCTAACATTCACTGCACATAACCTCTTTGTTTACTGTAAAGAACTTGTTTCCTTTAATGAATATGTAAAAATATCCTTAAAAGGATCTTAATTTTTAGCTGCACATTTGGGCTTTGCTGCATGGAGACTCTAAGAAATCCCCTAATTCACGCTACAGGGACATTCCTATAAATACTAGTCGGGAACCTCCTGGGATGGGCTGAGCTTTCTCACCCCTTTTTAACTAAATTGAAATTGTAGCAGTAGGGACTTCACAGGAGCCTTGAATTACCAAAACTCTCTCATGTAGAGAAGTGCTTTGTTAAAGAGAGCTGAATCCAAATACATGCTTAAAACTCGGGGTATGCACATGTACTGAACACAGGGAAAGGGCAATTAGCCCAGAGCTGACAACATTCCCATTGATTTAAGTCAGGCTAGGCTTTCTTGCAGTGACCTAGTAGTTCTTCCTGGGGAATCCCTTCTCCCTTCTTCCCAGGTTTTAATTGAATTGAATTCTGTTAGTGCCAGCTGAATTTTCCATTTGGTTCTCCCCTGCTTAGTCACAATTCACGAAAAAAATCCCCAAACCTACAGAGAGTCATGGAGTCCCTGAGGTTGTGACCCCCTGGAGGTGATGCTGAGCCTTCCTGTGCTGCCCCTGGCTGCTTCACTGTGCTTGTGTCACTGCACAGTTGAAAGATCAGTGATGAAAACACTGATCTTTGACCAGCACAAACATCCCATTTGGCTTGGTGGGACCCAACTCCATGCTGTGGGATACCCCACCTTTGGCAAACAGCCATAGCACCCTTCACCCCATTGATTTACAGGAGCCCTCACACTCGTGGGGGGTGAGAATTCATGTCCAGACTAAGCAAATATGTGGAAGACGCTTGAAAAGAGCAGCAGAAGGTGAGTGTAGGAGAAATGTTTCCATAGCCCAGCACAGAGGCAGTTCAGACAGTCATTTACAGGCTGTTCATCCACATTCCCATGCATATTTATAACACCAAAGATCATTTACACCCAACCTCTTCAGATGACTAAGGAGCTTCACAGAATCCCAACTCTCCTCCAGATGATGCCTCAGGCAAAGCTATTTACAACCTAAAGATGAGGTTTTGCTACCCCAGTGCTGTGTCCTATCTGAGTGCTGTGTCCTACCTGTGGTCTCACCCAGATTTGGATTCCTGAGACCTCTCCTGCTGATCACCAATGTGATTGCATGGATAACCTCAGCTAAACAACCAACCTCAGCCACCTGAGTGAGGCACCAGGGGCTTTTTTCCTTAGTAGCAACAAAACTGCAGTTGAGTTACACCTGAGGGAGCCTTGCACTGCAAATGTGGAAAACACTGCCCAAAATACAAAGCTTTGGTTCTCTCCAGCATCAAACTAATGCATTACTGTGATAGCCTCTCCTACAAAATGGGCTGGGAACAGAAGCAAACACATTGGTAAATAGAAAGAAAACGTGAGAAAAGTCCTGGTCCTGATTCTGACCTTGTTTCCAGTGTTTTTCCATCTCCATTGAATCTCCATTAACTCTTTACACCACTGCAAACTGTAGCCATACGTAGTTCCAGGGATATGGAAGAGCACTGCTTGGTCCTATCCTCATCCTGTTCCACAAATCACTGTGTGATTTCCATGCATCAGGACTTCCATTCTGAGGTTCTTGCTGGTCTCATGTTGCAGTGATTGCTTTTTATGAGAAAACAAATCTTTTCCATGAGATTATCTTTTGATTCCGTATTCAAAGATTAAATGGCAACTTGTTTCTATCAGTATTATTGCCTAACATCTCTGATTAGCAAAAAAATGAGTGTACCCTCACAGCAGATACTTTTCTAAAAGTAGGATCACAATTTAATTAACCACTCTGCTAACACATTCTGAGCAGAAACTAAGAGTGGTGCAGATTAATGATTCTGTATTCACCGCTCTGGGAATTTCTTATGCCCTGCTGGTTTTAGCTTCAAGTTTGTTATTTAAAAACCTTAATCAGGAATTTGTATAGCACCTGATTAAGACTTTATTTAAATTGTCCTGCAGTAATTTCCATCTGAAAAGGACATGGCCACACATCTCATGCACTTAACCCAAGGTCTGGAATCAATTGAGAGCTGCAATGTCAACAACCACAGCTGGAATCAGAATCAAATCTATGCTAAGTCGAATTTTCCTGCTTCCATTTATAATATTTAAGTCAGGACTAACTCCCTTGAAGCCGCTCCAAACCAAAAGCTGTGCAAGTGAGAGCAGAATTCAATCTTTTGGTCATTCTATGAAGTATGATGGACACTCACCCTGCTGTTAAAATTAAAAGAAAAATTAAAACACATTATCTCTCTCTTTCAAATTTAGGTCACTGAAGATGGTATGAAGAAATAAATAACCCCCCTGTAAGCCTCATCAGAAAAGTGTCTGACTTAGTTCTGCTGAAGAGCTGAGATCACTCACATGTATCATATAAAGCTTTCCAGACACTTCTCTAAATCAGAATACTGGAAAAACGGGTAGGTTTCACAATAAGCCGAAATGTTGCTGCTAAGAGATGCAAAAGTGGCATCTCTTTGATAAGAGATGTTTCCAAGTGTCCTAAAATCTCTTATTTTTTTAAACTATTCTACTTCAAAGCACCTTATAAATTGGCTATGGATCAATAAGGGAAAAAAGTCAATTCAGCAAATACTACTTCATGTATTTACAATTTGGTTAGTTCTTTTTAACAATATTAAAAATGAATACTTTCCAACTTGACTTGAATCTCATTCACCAGTGACTTTTAACATTAACCCTAAACCTAAATAATCTGTGTTCTCTGTGGGGCAGTGACAGAGAACACAGATCTTTTCAGCAGCTGATAATACTTTGCAAAGTTTAGCAATCTTTGGTCAGAGTCTTTGTGCTAAGAAGCCAGAATGACAAAGTACCTATGGTTATTCCAAGCTTTATAATAATCCAGCTAAATTTGGCTATTGCAAGGGCCAACTAACTACTGAAAAGGTAATTATAAACTGCCTGAACCCAGTAATTTGTGTGTCCATAGAAGATGAGTATGTCATGGTGGTAAAAGGATACAGGGGGAAAAAATTGTTAATGGATTTATTTGCCAAGATTTCCTTGGTGCTGGTCAAAGTGTGAAGCAGCTCTGCAGTGTGAATAGTGACTCAGGTTTGTCTGAAATACAATTTATCTTATTTCTTCTGGGTAAACACAAGAATTGGTTGAAAACTTTCCTACAGATCATTGTTCCACCAAATAACACTGATTTACAAAAATCAAAACATATGATAACATATCAGATTTCTCAGTCTACTGTACAGAAAGTTATGAGGGCATTTTATTTCTGGTGTCTCAGCAGTGTTGTACTATCCAGCAAAAACACTGCAGTCACTGGAGTGTAACAAAATTTGAGACTATGAAATCAAAATATCTCATTAAACTCTGCTTCCCTCAACCCTTTTACATTTGGCATGGTTTCTAAATGAAAAGGATACGCCCCATGGGATGCAAACTCTATTTTCAATTTATTCTAGTAACTCTCTCAGATTTACCTGGAATGAAAAAGGGCAGCATTTAATCTACCTGCTCTTTATTTTTACCTCTACTTGAACTAGAGTCTGGTCTGCTGTGCAAGAGGCAAGGAAAAGGAAATTACACAATGGAAGAGAAATAGTTAAGCCTGAAATAACATGAAGAATTTCTACATGGACATGTCACAGTAAACTGGGGGAAGAAAGGAGAACCACTAGATGAAACAGAGAGCTTTGGAAATTCATTAGATTAATCTAGTTCTCCCCACATTAATGTCCAGGGATAAGATAGAACTCAGTGCAATTTTTACTACTCGACTAAACTGCTACCTGACTCAGTGCTCCACTTCATTCCTTGGTGAGGAAGATACAAACAGAAAGACTTGGGTACTGGTCTGTGATGAAAACCTACATTATTTTTCTATCCATAGTGGAGAGGTTCTCAGATATTGTTTTTATCCTTCTCCCTGCCTGTGTTCAGCTCTATGAAGCTCACTTAGACTTTTCCCGTCTCTCAGACAACACAGTCTGAAGTGAAGGAGGCACATACAGAATGTCCATTAACACAATGTCCTTCACCTGGAAAACATAATTTACAGAGCTGAGGAAAGACCATGACAGGTCTATATCAGCAGTTTTCCAGTTAGCCAATTTATGCAGCTGAAGATGATGAGTGGGACATAAACCACAGAGGAATGTACACAAGTGGATTGCCTACTGATTGCAGTAAAGGAGGGGGTCAATTAAACTACTGGCAACAGAGGAAGAAAAATATTAAATAATACCATATAAAAAATATATCCTTTTTTTCTCGTCATTGTACCAATAAGTCAAGGAAAGGTCCCATGATTTTACGAAATACCAACACATATTCACTTCTTTTTTTTCAGATTCTGACTGAATCTGGCTCTCCAGACTCGATAAGAGACCCCCAAACAGCTTTTTCCTTCATGAGAGTAAAAGCAGACAAAACCACTACTTGTTTCAGCATTTAACCAGGAAGGTTGTCCAGAGGAGGGAAGGAGGGAACACTCAGCAGAAAGGGACACTCACAGCAGGGAAGGGTCAGAAGGGCTAACCCTGTGCATCTTGTCCAACAATGAGCAAGGAAGCCCCTCACAGATGTTGGGCTGGACCAGAACTGCTCTGCAGGGGATTTCTGCCACTTAATAAGATGTTTGGCAAATCTCTACGAAAAGGAAAACAGCCTGGAGGAGTTGTTGACCTTTTTTTTTTGTTTTTAGCTCTAGTTGTAAACCAACTGCTCACAACAAGATCTATTTACTTGTAAGTTGGCCTGGCTTTGGCTGTCTGTGCCTACTGATCCTACATCAGCTTCCAACTCATGCCCCAGACCCCCCCAAATTTTAGTCTTCTAGGGAATGATGGCTACTTAGTTGTCTCCAGTTGGCTCATCAAAACCAGACTCATTGGCAATAAGTTTTTCAGGTATTTCTGACATTTGAGCCCATAATCCCTGGGCAATATCTGTCTCATGTAGGAATTCTTCCACCCAGTGCCTTTAGGGAGACAAAAGAGTAAAAGGTCAACATTTGCTAATGTGAATTTTAGTTTCAGGTGTCTCCATTTGTGGATGCTGAACTTTTGACACTCGGTGTTCAGTGTTTTTAGCTCTAGATAACTCACCATCTTCTGGTAGTAAAGCTTTTAATGTTACCTCTAGAAAAGCACTGAAAGTATGAATGACCTAAAATCATTAATCAAAACCCTCAAAATAATAAATAAGGTGCATTTTAAAGATAGACTATTTCCACTCTCAAATTTTGTTTAAATTACGAATGTACTCCTCAAAATTATCAGTTTGACAATGGTTGACTTCTTTTAAACAAGAAACATAAGTTTATAAAGAAAAAGTACAATACTTTTCAACTATGTTCAATTACTAAAGTATCTCTCTACTTCCTGGTAATAACCATCTTTAATTATGCTTATGAATATGCTGAATTTCTGATACACCTGTTTAATTGAAGGCAGATGTTCATTTGGCAGTGGGTTATTTTCATGTTATGCATCACTATTAGTTTGCTATTGCTTTCACAACACACTGGGAAAAGTAATGTACAAATGATGCAGAATAGTTGGTGTGGTTATAAAGTTAATTGCCTTTTTATTCTGTTTTTTAATACTTCTCTTCTTTCACCACCAGCCATTTCATAGAGCACTGCATTTTTATTATTGTTATTTTTGTTACATTATTGTTGTTATTACTACTGAGCAACATTTTCTTTGACTTGTTCCAAAGTTCCAGTTCAGGTTATTCACTGATTTGTTGGTTTAGATAATAAGCAACAAGTGATGTGACCTCCTCAGTTCTGTGGGGAAAACACTTCATATCTGTCACAGACAGGGCAGATAATCCAATATAATCCACAGGTAAAGAGGCACTAAATATTCTTTACAGGGGCAATCTCTTTCAGCACTGTCAGCCTGAACAAGAATAAAAAAGACCTAAAGGTGTAAGGCCTGTGTATCCTCATTAACTGCCTAAGACCATATGTTAATAAGGAATTACACCTCAAGGGACTAAAGCAACAGTAAAAATGAGCAAGACATGTTGAATGTATTCCTTTGGAGAGGTGCAAAACACACATTACAAAAGAGAAAAGAGTATGACTCAAGTTTTTAACACATATTTTCCCTTATTAATGAATATAATGAGCCTTAAGTTTTGAAAGTAAGCATATGTGCTATCAAATAAGAGCACAAAAAGGGAGCTCTAACAGATACAATTAAACTGAATAAAATCAAATGCCTTTTGGGAGAGGCTCCATTAAAAAATGAGTAATTTTTTTACCATCCTCTCATTTAATTATTACTAGCAGTAAAAGCCCCTCTGTGCAGTGCCCCCAGACCCTGCAGTACCAGACCCCATTCACCAAACTAAAATACAAAGCAAACAACATTCCAAGTGTGCAAGAAGCACCACGGCTATTTTAACAAGACAAAGGGAACTCAGTTGACCAACACAGAAATTCCACACAGAAAATTCCCCTGGGGTAGAACCAAGGAACTAAATTCACAGTATTATCTACAGTTAACAGACACTTGTGGATTTGGTGAAGGATCATGGCGCAAAGCATCAACAAACAGACCCAAAGCCAGTTTAAATGCCTGCCCTGCTGTAAGTGAAGACTGAGCAGAGGAGCAGCAGTTTGCATGTTGATGGATTTTGATTTTTTTCCCTGTACATAATACATGGAAAGCCACATGAAGAGTGAAGAACCTCTGCTGTGTGCCTGACTCCAAAGCAGGAAAGCAAGACAGGCTGCCGACCAGAAGAAGATACTTCTTTTCAAGAGAGAGACACTTCAAAACACATAATCCAGTCTGCAGGGAATATACAATCTGAAATATAACATGAGTAGCTGGAACAAACTTTGATTTGATTTTCTTTGGTGCTAATGATTTCAGATAACCAATTTATGATAAATGCACTTGGGACCTACTACCCAGGGTACAAATTAATAGATGTAAAGAAAAAAGAAGGAAGAGGAGTTGAATTTTTTAAAAATTCTGAAATAGAAATTAAGGAAAAAAAGCATAGCTATGACTTAATAATTTAACTTTCTGTTTATTTTAAGGGATAATTAATAAAAATTCTTCTCAGGTTTGTTGATTTCCTTCTGAATGCTTTACTCCTAACTAGTGATGCCAGAACATAATGAGAAATAAATTAGAGGATGTCTGTAGTATAGGATCAGTGGGAAAACTTGACTTTATTAGAAGATTATGCATTAGATCTGGATTTCTAATCGCATTTTCTCTAATCACAAGCACAAGAAATGACATTTTACTGGGTATAAACATTTTCAAGGAAAAGAAAAATTCAGCCATGCCATTAACTGTGTAGTAGCAGGAACACTAAATGTGCTACTGATCTGATTTTTTTTTCTCATTTTTTACTATCATAAGTCTTCATTTTTTCCACTATTAAATGGTGCCCTACCTTGGAAACATGGAAATTACGAGGGAAAACATGGCTATCTGTGTTCCCTTCACAGTGTCAAATTATTCCATTACTGCTCCTTCCTGTGTTTTTCACAACAGCTTCAAAACATGGAGTTTAACAAATGTGAGGATTTCCACAAATCTCTCCATGATTTTTCAGATTCTACCTGTTAACTAAGAAACTGAGTTAGTTTGAGGAAATTAGGTAACACTTGTTATCTCCAAAAACCCACAGTCCACCTACTTTTTGTGTGGCAGTTTGAAAACCTGCTCCAGAGTATGTTTGCTGTTCTCCCCACCCATGTCTGCAGACTCCAATATTGAGTCAGACTGTACCATGAAAACCAAATGAAAAAACAGGCACTGGGAAAAAAAGGGAAATGCTGGGGCAGAGACAGACATTGTTAAGTGCTATATTCATTTTTAAGTGCTATGTAGCTGTTAAAAATGAATGTGCAATGGCAGCTTATCCAAAGTCAGAGGAAATGATTGAATTCACACCATGGCTGAGCAGAGATTTGCCAAGAGACAGATGTTAAATGTTACGGCATTTGAAAGCTCCAGAAACAAATTTCCAGCCCTTTGTCTGATGTTATTTAGTGTTTTGGAAAAGACCCTAGAATCACGCAGCTTTGAAGGTCTGATTGGTCACAGTAGGGTTTAAAGCTTGGTGACTGGCACCCTCAGGGTTTGTGTATCACAGAATCACATTCTGAGTTGGAAGGGACCCACAAAAATCATCAAGTCCAGCTCTTCAGTGAATGACCCATAAGAGGATCAAACCCACAACCTTGGCATTATTAGCACCATGCTCTATCCATCTGAGCTGATCTCAGGGTCTGTGGTGCTGCTTTCCAAGGTTTTGACAAATTTTTCAGGCTTAACTGATCAGATTTGCTCTCAAAAGTCATTGAAAGTTAACTTCTGGCTTAATCAAATATTGTGAAGGGGAATATCACATACCAAGCATGTTCTTACTGGGTATCTCTCATGTATAGCCATGAGGGTGAGCTGACTGGGTTAATTCCTGATTTCAGCATCTTTGCAGGCCTAAGAACAGTTCTATAAGCAGAGTTTAATAATTGTCCCTTTTCAGCAAAACCCATCATTGCCCCAAAGCCCACTTACAGGTTTTATTCAATGGGTCTTTCTGTGTAGTAGCTAAAGAGGGATTTTGAATTCAAAAGTTTTGGATATAGATACATCATGCCTGTTTTAGGCACCAATATAACCTTGTGGATCTGGCTTTTCCAGAGGAGTCAGCCAACAGATGACCAAATGTACCAAATGTTCCAGGTTCAGAGTTGTTAGTTGAATCCTTAATTCTCATGAATCAAAGCCATAACCATTGCATTCCTAACTGCCTGCAGACTGTTCCATGCAGAAATTACCTCTAACAGATGCAGTTTTCAAATGGTTAAAAGATAATTTATTACAGGGTTTTTACAACACATGAGTCATGTAAGTGATCCAGACCTTTATGCCGTGGTCCAAATATTAACTGTGTCAGCACGGTGTTTTCTTTCCCTCCTGGAATAAAAATTTAGCAATAAACTCCAGAGGCAAAGTGGTATCAAGCTAATGGCATTCAATCTAAGCTTATTGCAGATCGACCTTGAATACTGCCAAGTCTCCAACATCTGCTGACAATACACCATCGTTGCTAAGCTACCTATTATTAATCTTTGCAATGAAAAATGAAGAGGTCAGAATATGTTGAAGGTGTGTTTATTACAGAGCTTGCACAGAGAGTCTCATTTGAAAGCTTGGATATTTCACCATTTTTATGGTTGTGAAAATATTTTAATTTTTTAGTAAAGATTTGAATCTGGCTGACAGATTTTGACACCGATCACCCTTTAATTATATAGCAGAAAAAGAAATGCATATGTATTTTTTGAATATTCATCTGCCTACATTCAAGGCAACAGAAAAGGAAGGTCCAGTCATTTATAATTGAAAGAGAAATGATTTAGTACTTTATCTTATGGTCAAAGTTGCAGTACATTGGGTCCAGAAAAGCCTCATCTAAATGCACAAGGCAACAGTGTTTTAAAAAAATTATTATTAGAACCATTCTCCATTCTTGTTGTATGCTTCTATCTCCTGGTTTTATTTCTCATGGCTTGGATTTTTATTGAGCTTTGTGGTGTTTTGGTTGAAGATCAAGATTGTGTAGAGAAACAGGACACGTTCTATTTATCAATAAATCATCAAACACAAAACCAAAGACCAATGAATAAGATGAGGACACAAAGAATAGAAAAGGGGGAAACTCCAAATCCTTTGAAGGAAGAAAAGGCCAGGATGAGAGCAAAAAGAGGCCTGGTGTTACTCTGTCACAAAGGACATTGAGGTAGGAGGTGAGAAAGAGATAGAACATATATTTTCAAAGGAGAAGTGCATAGGCTGTCAAATCCTGTATTCAGGAGCTGCTGAAACACACAGGAACACCCCCCAAAAAAGTACCCAGTGCTTTCCAGGAAGGAACACAGCTCCTTGAAAAAGCAGAAGTCAAAAGCTAAACAACCAAACTTTCCAAAGACTTGTTTAAAAGGGAAGGTTCTATCTGTTTTCTTGTGCCTTTAGTTTATTCATGAGAAAACTTTGAGTGTGGCACACTTGGATATGTGGTTCCTTCTTTTTGCACAATTTAAATTTAGCAACAGTCATACAGACTTCCTGATCTTCCCTAAGTCCTAATTTGACAGGGGTGTCTTGGAAAGTGCTGAAGTATAGCTCTGTTTCAGCTAGTCCTAAATGTCAAAGCTGCTTTTAAAAATAAATATATTGATCAGGAAAGTACTGCTTATGCTGTGGCTGTGCAGGGGGCTGGAAAATAAGAGATGTTTTGTCAAAAACATGATCCTGGAAATTTAGCTTTGTTCCAAATTGAAAAACAAAAGAGACTGTTCAGGATTTTTCTTGAGGTAACACAACAGATAGACATAGAAGAAAGGCTTAGCAGCCACTGGTTAAGAAGTTCTCCTGCTGTGTGGTGTGTTTAGTTCCTGTCCTGTTTGGAGAGACCTGAACTGAATTTGCACATATCCCAATGGAACATATCATTGCTCTGTCATCAGTGTCAGAATGGTGCTCTCAGGAGGTCAGTCAGATCTTACTAAGAAGAAAGATGAAGAAATCAGTTTGTATCTCTCACTCAGATCTAGAGGCAGGTAAAATTGTTCAGGAGCAAACTGTGGATTTTTCTGCATTTGGCATTTTGAATCTTAATAACAAATGTTATTTTATTTGGGTTGCATATGCTATTTCCATGAAAAGTGGGAATCAATAAAATAACTGCCTTCTTTATAGAATGCTATAGCTGGAGTACAGTGCTATTTTTCCATACAAGTTAGTAAATCCCACAGCTGAAGGCAAATCTGCAGCCTCATTCCATGATACATATGCAAAAGGTGCATGAAGAGCTCAACTCCAGCTGTGAGTCTGCAGGATCACACTCACTATTGGAATCAGAGGCACAGACAGAAAGGCAGTGATTGAGAGGGTCGTGTACCCAACAGGTGAGCAACTACATAATGAGTGTCTTCAATATTTTACTTTAGCTGAGCAGCTCCAGCTCCCAGCAGCAGAGCAGCTGCCCTCTGTGCTCAGAGTGGTGCCCAAAGTTGGGGCTCTCCTGACGTCAGCGACCAGATTTGCACATCCCCTTGATGAGGGTTTCTTGCCAGAGACCAGAAAGATTTTGTCTTACAGACTATTCCAGGCAGCCAAATAGAATTCAAACCACAAAATGCACAGTTATGTTTATCCTCAGGTGACACAGGTCACATCACAAGCATGTGTGAAGTGTTGGATTTACACTTGCAATATTTGTTAGATGGCACACACTGAGATGGAAAAACTTGCTGCCTAAACTGTAGCTTTTCACTTATGAATGAGTTTCATGGTGTTGCTTTGCTGCAGTGGGGTTTTATTAATTTATATTAATAATTTAGGTTAATGTAGATTAATCATAATGATTAATATAAACAGGGTGAAGCCAACTATCAGTAATTCAAGTAATAGGAGAAGCTATGTGGTAAAGTGTAATTTGAAAAAGCTGCTGAATCTGGACAAAAAACACAAGGATCCTGTAACAGTGTGGTTTTATAACTGCTGTTTGGTGTGTGCTGTGATAACCAGCTGTAGATTCTGCAATATGTTGGTCCAAAAAGCTTCTTAAAATGTAAACTTATCTGCATGACCCTGTATTATCACGTATTTAGATCCATAGTTCTAGGATCAAAAGCACTCTAAGCCTAAACTTCCAAGCCTTGGTTATATGACTTGTGCATTTCTTCAGAGTTTGTAGACTCAGAGTCTCCTGATAAGGAGAGCAGAATAAATAATTTAATACAGCACACTGCCTGAAGTTGTTACTGTTCATTTTTAAAGCACAGAACTACTGAAACTGATGGATAACTGGGAAAAAATGACACTACGACAGAAGGGAAAAGAGACCATTTAGCATCTTAAACTACCAGAAAATTGTTATGAAAATTTAGGATTGGGGTCAGATGTGGAAGGATTCCTTCCAAACTCTTTAACATTGTGAGTAAAATCAGAGTTTTCAGCCAGAAGAAACACTGGGGGGAAAGGAAAAAATCCTAGGGAAAAAAAGTTTAAACAAAGGTGACTGAGCCTGGGATTAAATCCAGAGAGAAAGAATAGGCAGAATACAGGCAGTAGAATTCCAAATAGAAAAATAAAGGTGAAAAACCAGCACATGTATAGGTAACACTCACATCTTCTACCAATGCCTAATATAAGGTTTCTTTTGGTTGGGGGAATACCAGACACTTCCTCTGGTTTAAATTTAATTTTTCTTTAAACATATTTCCCTATTTTCCACTTTGCTCAAACTGCAGAAAACACAAATATGAAAACTTTGCAACCTCTTTCTGGAAGGAAAGAAGAAAGAGGAGAGAGGGAAGAAAGGGACAAAATGTGATCCTCAAAAATCTACCTGGCATCAGGTATCTCAGCAAGAAAAAAACCCATCTACTGATCAAAATATTGCATAAAGATAATAGATCTTGACTAGGATTTCATAAAACTGCTGGAAAAGTTTGAAATTGTAGCGATACAACTAGCAGATTGCAGAGTTATGGTGATGTTTCACTACTATTTCAAAGTCACAGCTCTACTAAAAATGACACTGTGCTGATAAATTTCCCAGTAAAAACACTTCTGTCCTACACAGGGATGGTATAAACAGACTGAGCACAACCAAGTAGCACTGGGCTAATAAAGCAACTAAACATGATCTGGACCCTCAGCACGGTCATAAAAACAACCTGACTTTGGACAGCTTCAAGTTCAGGGTGGTTTAGCAAAGAGCCACAGAGGACAGTGCTGTTCACTTAGGACTGGCAGTCTCCACGTCTTTGAGATGACTGATCATCACATTTTGCATGAAGACAGTCTAAAAATTTCTCAAGGGCTTTTTCAAGCTCTGTGAAAGCTCCCAGGGCAGCTCCCACAACAATCCCAACAGTAACCCAAGGGAAAGGGGGGAGGACCCTGAACATCCAAGTAGTCAAACTCATAGAAAGGCAGGCAAAGCTGTGAGGTTCCAGCAGAACGGTGCCAAAGGCCTCTTCATCCTCCTAATGTGTCATTTTCTGTTGATTAAATTTTCCATTGGAAAAAAAAAAATCCAACGAGCTGCTATTTCCCTCACACCAAATCATAGCAATGAAAGTTTAGAAAGTAGCCATTCATTCAATCCAAACTTATTACTCGAAGCGTGGTTCTACTTCTTTCCCCCTGTACTCCACATTAAGCATCCCTATTCAATGGCTGTTATTATGGGAATTGTTCTGTAATGAAAACATAAATCCTCACAACAAGAGTGCATTTCCACAAACAATGTAAGAGGGGGCACGTTCCCAGTACCTCCTATGGCTCTAATCTGTGCTACCCATTCATATGCTGTAGTTAATGCCACACTTAATGGCTTCATGATGGAAAAAGCCTGCTAGCCTGGAGATACATGGTGCTCCAGAGGTCTCCCTCGCAGTTTACTGTGTCCACGAGGAATCTTGTTCTTTTTGTCATAAAAAATACAGTCACCTAATGCAGCGTGGCAGATCCCTGCTCGGGCTGGGTATAGTCAGATGTGATTTTGCTGAGCAGAAAGTTGAATAACTGTAATGTTCACGTGAATGTGCCATGTAGTTCAGCGAAATGGGAATAGAGTGTGCTGGGTAAATATGTAAAATTTGTTGCCTGGCAGTCCCACTGATGAATGAGTAGGAGTCAAATTCACCCCACTTCAGGGTACAAGAGGCAATGTTTCTAATTTCCTTATCGATGGGACCACTGGAAATGGCTTCTCTGCAAGTGCAGGGCGAGGGAATGAAGCCTGAATATTGTGCTCCCTCTGTTTCCCTACTCTATTTCCACATGAAATGCCATGCTAGAAACAAGTTGGCTCCCTCAGGTACCCGAAACAAGAAACTAAGACTAAAGTCACCAGGGCTGTTTGGCTGCTGCTGGGCCAGGCTGAGGGCAGCCCAGGGGTTTTGCCAGCCTATGTGGTCTCTGCTGCTGGAGAGGGAAAGGGGCTGGGAAGGGAGAGTATGACACAAGTAGGGCAGGAAATAGAGATCCCAGCCCATCTGATGTTATTACTTGATGCAACACTACTGCTCTGAATTGGGACCAACACTCTCCACCTTCTGAGCCACTTAAGGCTGGCAAGAAAGCTGAGAGAAACTAAAGGGAAGTAAAAGCCTCCAGTTATCAGCTGCCTCGTGGTTAACAATCCCTTAATGAAGCAGCCCTTAAATGTCTGAAAGTCAAAATACTTGATCCTATCAAGATATCTTTTACTCCTATAGATACTGCAAAAGTCTCAAATAGTCCTAAGAGATTTTTATACACCTACAACTTTTATGTTATACCAGATCCTGATTTTTATTTTCAAAGATGCCAAAGATCAAACCCAAGCTGTCTCTTTGATGGTGCTTCCTCTCCTGATCTCACTGTGGCAGCTGAGACACACACAGTACTGCAGAGGGGTGGTCTTCAGGGTGCCAAGCACTTTCCTCTCAGAGCACCAGGAAGAGCCTTTTACTGACTGTTCCTTGTGGGATGCAGAAAATACAGGTGTCACCTTCATTCTTCTTTTTCATGAGTGTTTTTTGAGAGATTCATCACATATCTACACACATTTGGGCTGTCACCAAGATCTTTAATCGAGAGGAAAGTCAGGTGATGATTTACTATTGGTGTGAGGAAAAAGAGAATATAATCCCACTCTTCCCTCCCTCAGATGCCCTTAGTGAAGGATTCTGCAGGGAGACACAGATTCTGAAGGACTTCTTGTTGTGGTGGACACATTTCTTTGTCTTCTTTTTTTTTCTTGGCACACCCCTAAGCTTCATTCTAACAGGCACAGTCTGCTGAAAACATCAGGCCTTTAATAATACAGCAAAGAACTGCAACATAGGTCCTTGAAGAGCAATTCTATATCAGCCTAAGATGGAATAAAACTTTATATATCCCAAATTTTTGCCTCCACACTACATTTTAGTTTTTATCCATATGATAAAACCAAGAAATGCAGCTGTTGTACGAATCAGGTGTAAAAGCAACTGAAAATGCTGGAAGAAACTGAAATGTTGAGCAGACCTACCAGGGCTTTGCTACAGTTGAATCAAAATCTCAGTGTTCAAATCCTTATCTGAACCTCGGGCCAAATGGAGCTTGGGTCCAACACAGAAGGTCCTGGCAGGATCCGTTTTCCTTGCTAACTATAAAGCATGATTTTAAACATGCTCCTATTTACAGAATTAAAAAATTGTGCTGGACATATACTTTCCATGAAGGAGCTGTTTGTGTATTATACGTCAGTGATCAGGTTTGCTCTTTCAATAGGTTAATAACACCTTCAGATGTTATATTTTAATATTCTTAATTAACCAAGTAGTACGTTTGCAACTTAATGAATAAATGCACTGTGCTGCATTTTGTGCTGATGCTGTTAATAATTTTTTCTGATTTTCTGACATATCTTAGTGATTTAGTCTAAGGTAATATGCAAATATTCAGTGAGATAGACTGACAATTGCTCTTTATGCTTTCCTGATAATGCTGTAGACTTCACTGAGCTGCAAAGAGTTGATAAAATTGCACACACTTTACTTATTGCTCCATTATTCTTTGCTAATTGAGCCACATAGTTTAGTCAAGTGTTTACAAGCTTTGCTAACACACTTGCATACAAATTTTGTTCAATATGCTATACTGAAGAGAATGTTTACTACCTGCTGAGCTGCAGGAATCATGATGATAACAGTTCTGAAGTTGTCAACCAGTCAATAAACACAGACAGCAGTGTAACCAGTTGATTTGGGGAGCTTATTGCTTTTGCAATGCTCATGCAAATGATCTGGATTAACCCATATAATAACTAAGGTGGAAAGTCAATGGGGGCCAGCTGCACTACTCTGGGTTTCTCTGAAACACTGGTTACATGGTCCATTAGGCAAGAACTTATTATTTTGCACAGAGTGAAGTAAAACAGTGAGAAGCTTAATGGGAATGTCTGAGTTCACACAACACACTTGGAAAGATGTCCTTAATCAAGGACCTTCAGGGCTCCAAACATCATCGACTGCTAGAGGAGAATAATTGCTCTGAGGATGCTGGGTGGTCTCAGAGTGAGACAAAAGTGGTTTTTGCATGAGGATGGCAACTTGGGACAGTGTGTGGCTTATCCCACAACAGTGTTCTTGGCTTTCCCTCATCTTCAATGTTTTTTGTTTCACCACACAAAAATGGGAAGCATCTACTACCAGTTCTATGGAGCTGTTTCTCCTCTCTGTCCAAATATGTACTAGTCAAATTACATTTAGTGCAGTTCCTCTCAAAGAGGTTCTTAGAAACTGTTTTTAGATCACACTGGTCATTTCCCTTTGTGGAAGGAGGAATCTTGTGGCAAATCAACAGCACTTGGTTAAAAAGAAATTATCATACTACAACAAAGTACCTTGTAATAATACTAATAATATAAAAATCTACCATTATAGGAGGGTGAAACAACAGAAATCCACAGACTTCACAACTACAGCACTACAGCAGTTAGACAGAATCAGACACCTGAGAAAACAGCCCTGCCAGCCTCTATCCTGGGGGATAAATAATGCCAATTATGAAGTTTCATTTAATTGTTAAACTGCATCAGTAAAAGAGGGACTATTGGGAAAGGTGACATGCAAAGCTCAGAATGTATATTCAGCTACTTTCTAAACTCTGCAGAGTGCAACAAAAGAAGTCACAATGCAGAAGGCCATGTGACTAAATTCCAGTGTCTCAGGGCTCTCTTCTCTCTCCATTCCACAGTTCCTTTTTCTAGCAAGGTTACCCTCTCGTTCATTTTATATATGAAACTTCCATAATCAAAGATTTTTCTGCAGCAAGGAGAGAATACAGAAAACTCAAGAGGTATCTGTAGAAAGCATCAGAGATAAGAGCTTTGCTAAAGCATCTGCCTTGGTCAGCAAAATACAAGGGGATTAAGTATGGAAAAGGACAATTCAGTCAATAATAATTATAAAACCATTGTGTAGCACCAAAGAAGAGTTCAGTGAGGCAAACAGTGAGCTAGAGTTCTTGTGTTGGGTGGTGATAAAAATCTGTGCCTTCATATTAAAGACATCTGTCCCTGAACAAAACTGAAAACAAAAAAGGGTTCAGTCACCCTGGCAGGAGGCACACACAGGCCCCAGGCAGGGTCTTTGCTGTGCACAGCAGCACAGCAGGTAATCCTCTGGCTACCTCTGGCTAGCCTGGAAGACATTTCTAACACAGTTACAAACCTCACTGCAACCACTTCACTTTGCTTAAACCTACCTGGGACTGAAATCTATTCTAAGCTGAGGAACAGCATCGACTGTGCCACTAAAATCCCTTTTCACAAGGATTTCTCCCATTTCCAGCATCTGCCTCTTCTAGTGGAGTCCACAGAGCAATTTCCCAGGCCACCAGCCTGGTCTAGGACATCCAGTTGCACAATTCCCACTGCTCTCCCAGAAGACAGAAGATGTGCCTTCTCCAGTGCCCAGGTGGATTAGGTTGTGTTTGTGTGCCTAGGAAGGAGACCATTCCATGTGCTCTGTGCTCTCTGCCCTCCTGGAACCCACGGGATGAACTCGTAGCACACTGGGAGCCTCACAACGCTGAGTTTCTGGGGGTTGGGCTCCGGTCCAGTGCACGGCCCATTGAATCTACCACGTGCCAAAACTTAGAACTGGAGTTTTCAAAAGCAGATTTTACTCCAATATTACTCCCTTCAGCACAGTACTTTTGGAGGCCCATGCTGCCATCAATTAGCTCTCAGTCCTCCCATCGGTTTAATTAGCACACGCTTGGCGGAACAACAGAAAAACCTCCCTGAATGTTGAAAGGAGTCTGCAAAAAGGCCAGGCCAGTGTTACTGTGCTTTGTATCCAGGCATCCCTTTTTTTAATCCATCACAGGGCTTAGAAACGCATACACCAGTGGCACATCTCCTGTGTCCTCATAACACTGGAAATATTAATAATCCCAAGCACTGCAGCATGGGGTAATGACTATATCTGAGCTTTAATGATGTGTTGTGTCAATCTGCAGCACTGAGACATTAATAAGCCTGTCTTTTATATGAAACAAGTCAGAATCCTTTATAATGGATAACGGGCAGACAGTTTAGAGAGCTGAAGTAAATATAGAAAAACCACACAAATAAAGCTTTGCCTATTTTTCTCCCCTACTAAAAGGAAAAAAAAATTAATATTTTAAACCAAGAGTTCAATTGATAAATTCCTGCTGATAAATAGGATTTTAACATACTCAGACCATAGCATCTTTATATGTATTGTTTCATTTTCTGCCCCATGCAAAGCCTGCACCAGCTGGGTGGTTAAGAAGCATCCTAGTTGTCAACCAGTCTATCAATCAACAAAAGCACATGCTTAATTTTAAGCCATTTAAGTAAGAAGTCATCAGTCCTTGCAAGTTTAATTACATGTTTAGAAATCATTCTGCATCTAAAGCTAACAAACAAGCCTATGAAATTAAAACTACTGAAGTTCTCACTACACACTACTGTATTTTTCTTTCCTGCTGAACACAGGCTCATGGAAAAGAGGAGATTGTATCAACAGAAGAGTTTACAAAGTTCTTGATGTTGCTAAGAAATCCACAGCCATGCTATGCAATAAAAGGTCTACTTAAGTTAAATTATCCCTTTCATTCAAAACAAATTGGGTTTAACTTAATTTGAAAGATGGGTTAATACAACTGGGGACAGTCATTAACACTTCACCCTGTCAGGATTGTTTTTACAGTTCTCAGCCCCCATTAGGAAAAAACAAGGTGAAATACCTGCTCCATGTCCTATTTCTGTCCTGCCATAACTGCAACTGCTTTGAATGAGATGGATCTGCTGCAAGGAGATGGTTTTCTGCTACAGCAGAGATGTCTCGGCATCAGGTAGCAGTGGCAAGTTAATTTTGGAGATGACTGTGATCCTGGGGTGTAATTTGGGAATCTGTGACTCATTTCCCCACGCACTGGGAGGTGGAAGAGAAATCACATCACTTATTGCATTACATGCACCCATCACTACACTAAGTGATCTAACAAGGGAGGCAATCTGTCCTCTCCAGCTGAAGAATAAGGGCTTTCTCTTACTCATTTTCCCATCATTCATAATTTGAGAGAGAGGAGGGGGAGAGATTGATCTTTGAAAGCGAATTGAGCAGTTCATAAGACTTTGATAAAGACGGGACCTTTCCCAAAGATGCTTTTTATTCATATAATGTTCAAGAGTCAATTTTACCTTCTTACTCAGGATGGGTTATAGATTAAGTTGAATCAGTTTTGGATACCTTGGGAGCATATTTTTCTTAGAATCTATGCCTCTTCAATATAGTTTCATTTTTCATAGTGTTTAATCTCTTTTGCTTAGTATGACCACATTTTTTTTCTTAAAATTGACAAGTTGTATTATATTGCTTCGGTACTTGTTCCACATTTGGGGATCAAATGCATACTTCAAAACCATTGGGGAACAGGAACAAATGTGCTCCAGCTTCATTTCTAGATTTCAGATTAAACACTTTATTTAGGTTTTATATTACCACACACTCTAATAAAATATATGCATTTATTCATCAAACCTGGAATGTATATTGTAAAAAGGATGTCTACATTAAAAAATTGCTGTCAGTACAAAGCTCTGAAAAATTACAATTTAGTATTTTTTTCCACCCCAATAATTCTATCTCTCTCATTTATTAAAAGACTCAGCAAGAGAGAACTTTTCATGTCTTCTCAAAGGAATAATTTTTTTACTGATGTCATCAATAGTTGGACTGGAGTAGACATGAAAATTGAATTTACTTATTGTCTCCCAGTCACTCACATAGTATATTATCCCTACCCCAGCACTTTGGTGCAGACATGGAGTCAGACCTCAGCTGACTTGACCACAGAGTACTTCAATACGAAAGAAACCTTTGTCAGGGCTCCAACTACACAATTTGTTTTAATCTAATCAGCTTTTAATAAATGGTACTACAAAACTTTCTTATTTGTAGTAAGCAAGATATGTAGAAGTGATTATGTCCTCATTTTGCTTCTCTAATCAATCATAAGCTGATGACTTAGGCAAATAATCTAGTTCATAAAACAGTATGTGGTGAGTTTGTGAGGGGAACATCCATCAAAGTCAGGGATGGGTGATTTTTATAATTTTCTCCTGTTGGTACACTTCCTATTGCATTAAATTTTAAAGAAGTTAATGGCAAACTGAATTTTATTCCATGTATTTCTTTTGCTCCTGTAGCCAGACACCACAGAAGCATAAGAAATATAAGAGTATCCCAACAACATCTGCTGGATTGGGATCCTAAAGGTCTGCAGCACGTCTCCCCATGGCCAACCCAGCCTCCCAGTGCTCCCTCCTCCTTCTGCAGCTGCTGCTGGTGGTGCAGCTGAGTCAGACTAGTTCATGGGCTTTAAAGGGAATGTTCACTTTAACAAGGGATAACGGGAAAAGTGGTCACTGTGACACGCAAAATCCATCAACCAAGTCTCCTGGCTACGTCCACCTCCTCTAGTCTTTGATACCTGATCCCCTGCCTTGTCCTTGGGATGCTCTCAAATACTTCAGGGTTTCCCTTTGTGCTCTCTGGGGTGGCCTCCCCTGCTGCTGGAACGCTGTCACCAGGCAAATAGCTTGTGGTTTGGACTCCCAGAAAGTTATGACTCAATTACAGTAAAACACTGTGTCATTACTTCCCCTCATATATGCATAAAAGTTCTTAAAACTCCAAGGTAAATTGAGTTGGCTTCTTTGGGTTTTGCTTTGTTATTCTGCAATAATATTTATGTCCTCTACCAGCCTCAAATAATGAAAACGTCAGGGGATGTAAGACAGTGTGTGCCTGGCTTGCTGAGAGTCTAAAAATATAATACACTAAATGCAGTGCCCTTGTAATGGCTAAATATATTTTCTAATTTTCATGATGACTTGCCACTCTAAACATTGTATTTCTGCAGTTTATATTAAATCCATCCTCTCAATCTTTTGAAACAAGACTTACTACAGTCACAGTGGCAACAGGCAATCTACTGTTATTTTCCCCTGTGTCCCTCCATGCACCTGGGCTCCAAATATTGTTCCTGATTCATACTACAAATTTCTCTATAGTATGAGTGTGAATCATCTTGGTAACATCAAGTTGTTTAGCAGTGGCAGCAATAAAAAGGAAACTACAGAGAGATGCCGAAGAGAGAGCTGGTGGGACAGCCAGATTTTCTGTTAGCTGTGTGTGCTTTTCAGCTGAAAAAATAAGACTTCTTTGTAATTTGAGAGAATTTGAGACAATTTGGAGTCATTAAGACACATCAAATCTGTGTGTTCAGTGTCATTTTTAGTGTTGTTTTATAATGCCTCATCTGCTGCACAGGGCAGCACACATAGGGCATTTCCAGCACTGGGAAATCACGAGGAGTAAGTTCATCAAACACTCTTTCAAATCCCTGGCTTGCATTTTCTCAGCAGAAGAATTATTAACAGTAGCCTTTCCCCTTTGCTCTCCTCTGGTCTCAGTCGAGTCAAATGTGAGCTGTCATATATTAGCAAACAATTTTCCCCTTTCCCTACACTCTACATAGTGAATTGTAGGAGTTCAAAGTTACCTGTTCAGAACAACAGCATTTTACTCTGCATTGACGTCAATCATTACCCAACAAGCACAACAAGGAAGAGCAAAGCCCTGAGACTCCAATAGTCATCTGATGACTTGAGAGAAGATTTCACACTCCCTGCTGGAAAGAGAAAGCAGGAAAAGCTGCTTTTCAAACTGAAACCCGAAAATGAAGCTTGTAGTCAAATATTTGTATATACTTATTTCTGCAAATATTAGGGCTTTAGAATGGAAGTCAAACAAAAAAAAAAGATGGAAATACAGGTCTCATCAAGTTCTGTGAGCATAGAAACATCTAAACCAGGATGCTCTAATTAGTGCAAATGATAGAGATGAAAGAGGAAGAACTGGTCTGGAAAGGATCTTATTTTTCTCCAGGCTTGTAGAATTCTATGCAAAACCATATATTTATGGTTTGACTGTTTCAGCCTGCTCATGCCCAGCAAGACAGATCAGAAAAACTATTCTATACTACTCTTTATCTAACTGCAATACTCAAAGTAACCACGAGTAACTGGATATATCACTATTTGCAGAAGTTTAGACATTCTCTCACCACAGGCCGACAAACACAGAGAATTAATCTCTGATACAAACTTTACAGCTTGTATTACACAATATTTGCATCTCCCAGGAAAATTAAGGGGTTTTTTGCAGATTTTATTTTTTTACTGCATTTAAAAGGTGCGTATCACTGACAAATCCACATGTTTATACTCAAGATCTATATTCTAAGTAAGTAGCATCTGTAGATCCAGGTTAGCCTGTTTAAGTGTAAATAGGCCCCATAAACATATATAAAGTGATCTTTGCAGCTGGTTTAGAAGCTACTTCAAGTGAGAACTAAGCACAAAACAAACCCTCTAGAGAGAACATCAACCATAACTTTGGGTTTTTAAATATTATTATATAACTCCTGTAAGAGACCTTTTGTTCCACAACAGCATTTTGACCAGCTTGCTGCACCCAAAACAAATTGTCAGCACTCAGGCGTCGATTAATTTAAAATGAATGAGCACTTGAGAAGACTGATGCTGATGGGGGTACTTTGCTGAACAAGCAGAGAGCAGAACCACGAGGTGACACTGGGGTAAGTACCACAGGTTGTCCCCGGCTAAAAAGCCCCCTGCCAGGCAGCTGAGCTTTTTTTTTGGAGGGCGGGGGATTCTTCACCTGGATCTTTCCCCAGTAAGAGCAGCAACAAGGAAACCATCAGAGATGTGATTGATAGGGCAGAAATAACCGAGCCCACTGGGCCATTAACTTTCCCTTTATGACTTTTCTCCTCTTTCCGCTAGGTTTGAGCCTTGACTGAGCTTTGTTCCTCACAGCTGAGGTAATTGGATTGCACAGAGGTGGGAGGGGAAAGCTGTGCCAACCAGGGGTTGCGTGGGCAGTGGGAAGCTGCAGTGGTTGGGAGCTGACCAGGGGAGCACATCTCAAAATATGTGCATATCTGTCTATCAAATTAAAAATCCAGGTCACTGCCAGTGAAGGTGCTGTCTCTCATTTAAACAGGATGGAAAGAGTCTTTGCCATTGTAACTTAAGGACTAAAGCTTCTTTTCCCTTCCCTTGAAGGAATTTTTTTTTAATACAATAACTCCTCTTATTCCAACCTATGACAGTGAAATACTTAAAGTATAATGCTTTTTTCCTTTAGCTTTCCCAAGGGAAAGGGTGCTATTCCTACTTATAAATCCCTTGCAGAGAACTTTGGGATCATTCTCAATGCACAGTGCACATTTAACAGGTTTGCAAAATTGGGACCTTTGGAACTAAAACAGTGCCATGGGAAGATTTAAACTACTTACAAAAGGTTTACAGCCTTCTGCAGGTTGCTGATTATGGAGAGAGGGGAAAGATGCAGGTAGTAAGATACCACAAGACAGCAAAAACTTCCTGATCTTGATCTTCGACTACAATTTGACATCACAATTTTCCTGTGTTTGTATTTCACTATTCTTGTATAAAAGAAAAATAGATTGAAATCACCTGAAGCCTGACAGGGAAAATGTTAATGTTTCCTTCTTGTTCTCTGTGGCAGAACAGGTCTCCTGGGGTTTGCACACTTTGTATCAACTCATGGTGAGTAAACACGTTCAGCAAGAGCTCCACAATGACTTTGATCCGGGAAGACGGAGGATTTAATTGGAAAAGCTGCTTTTTATTGTAAGATGGTTCAGCACAACTACTCCTTCAGTATTACAGAAAGCTTGTGGGAAATGGGAAGCAGTAGGACTGGCTGCCAAGGGCAGAGCCTGGAGCTGAGCAAGGGAGCATCACATCTCCACTGGTCCTGGGGCTCACCTGCATCTCATGCCTTGGTTTCCACACGTCAAAAAACCCAACCAAACAAAAACCCAGGGGAGGACCCAGGAGGGAATTTTCATTGCAGCTGCAGTACCAAACAAGCCAAGCCTGGTAGATCTGACTACACTAAACCCCTTAGTGGGACAGATTCTTTGAACCTAGAGAATCATAGAATCAGCTGGGTTTGAAAAGACCTCCAAGATCATCACATCCAACCCTTGATCCAACACTGCTGTGGTTACCAGACCACGGCACTGATGCCACATCCAGTCTCATCTTAAACAGCTCCAGGGATGGTGAATCCACCACCTCCCTGGGCAGCCCATTCCGATGTCTGATCACTCTCTCTGTATAAAATTTCTTCCTAATACCAAACTTAAACCTCCCCTGGCACAGCTTAAGACCGTGCCCTCTTGTCCTACTGCTTGACACTCTTTGAACTCCAGATCCTGCTGCAGGGCACAGTGTAACCCCTATGTCCTCTTGCATTCTTTGGGTTTATACAAGAATACTTTGGCTGGCAATTCATGCCTGGATAATTGAATATATTTTCATTTACTGTCATGTTTATTCAGTCAGCATGTACATAACACATCCATCAAAAGGCCAAAACTTATAGACAAAAAACACAAACAAGCAACTTGCTAATAGGATCACAAGTTTTCTTCAATTACCAAATGAAAATGAGGGAACATGGGAAATACTGAGCTGTCACTTAAAATCTCTGTATAACTGTCATGTGATAAGACAAAGATCTATAGCTCAGGGTTGAGACAAGACACTGCAAATTAAACATCCTTCTAGCAGAGGAGGAGGGAAGTGAGGAGGAGGTTACTGGGAGGGTTGGAGGATCACCTGCTCGGGTATCCATTCCCACAGGCAGGTGCAGCCTGATGCACACAAAACAACACATTACCTGGAGCACAAAATACATGCACCCTATTTATTTTTACAGCAATGGGCCAAGCCTTTACACTGCTCCATGTAGAACAGACAGGTAGCTCCAGGCTAGGAGGCTGCTCCTGTGTTCTACACAAAAAAATGTGAAAGCTCACCAGGCAAAATGAAGTGAGGAGCAGCCTTGTTTCCATCCATCAAACTCTCCTCACTGAAACTGTATTTTAAGCCAGACCCAGGCTGTTAAAAGGAACTGTCACCAGCAGGATTAAGGACTTTCCCAGGTCAGAGACCTGCCCTGTTTAACAGGAAAAAGCACTTTTCTACTGACAGAAATCAAGCTTTAGGAATCTGAAGCATCGTGTGCAGCATTTAAGGCTCTGTACTTAACAAAGCTGCTGGAGGAGCCCAGCGTCCTTTACAGCAACATGGGAGGTCTGTCAGAGTTTGTTAAGGGCAAGAAAAGTGACATTTGTGCTTACACAGATTCTGTCCCCAAATTCAGAGCTGTTGGGATGCAGATTGTGGGCTCTCTGATTCTTTTTCTTTTTTGTTCTTTTTCACTGTTATCTGACCCAGTTCTGTTCTGCTCCTTGTTCTGTAAAACTCCAGTGAAAACAGTGAGTGGAGCCTACTGCCTTGACACTGGTAATCATCCAAGCTGATGCACTGCCTTTGCAGTCTGTGGAGTTATTCATGCCCTTGGCATACCAAATGCAACTTTATTCATCCAGCTTAAGTGTTTCTGGATGACAAAAGCACACTTTCAGCAGTGTTGTTTTCCTATCTGATTCTTTCCCTGCAGGAACAGCTCACATTAGTCTGACTGGGGACTCTGGGCTCATTGCTCAGGTATTCTCAATGCCCTGTCCCAGCTTTTCCAATCCCTGATTCACACAGCAGTAGGATGCTGCAGTTTTGCTGCTCTGAGTGTATCTGAGTGGCTCCTCCACAGGGTTAGGTCAGGGAAATCCCAGTGTGCTGTAGGAGTGAGCTCAGCGCCAGGCAGAGCCAGGCTGGGCTGCTGGATGGGAAGCAGAGCCATTCAAGGAGCAATCCCAGCCCAGGGGAACTTCAGCTTCTCTACATCTTTTTTTTCCTAATACTTTTTAAACCAACACTTCAGTAGGTCAATATAGGGAAGAACTTGGCCGTGTAACCCAAGAGTGGCTGGTGGATCTTGTAACACCTTGGCATGAAATATTTTACCTGGATTTGGAGAATCCCTTGCCACAACCTAGACATGCTTCCTGTCTGCAGTCACCCTCAGATGCTGCCAGGAGAGGTTCTCCTGGCAGTTCCTGCAACAGAGTTCTGCACTGCACGGGCAGAAGGCCACCAGGAGCTACAGAAAGCACAGCCAATCTTGTCCAATATTCAGTCAGATGTATATGAAAGGAAAGATTTATTATCCTAATTTCTGCATTATGTTTGTGAAACCTACCAGAAAAACATATCACTGAAGTCAGAGGGGGATGAAAGCAGTACTTGGCCTACAGCTTAGGCATTGCTGGATTCTGGACAAATTTGTGTTAATAGTTTGGACACATTTTTGGAATGTGATTCTTATTTTAGGTCAGTTGCTATCAAGCAACAAAGGAATTGTTTTCAGATTTACCACAGTATTTAGCACTGACAATTTAAGTTATGGTTGTTCTGCTTGTAACAGAGAATAATTATTCCAACCATGTTCTAAAATAAATAAAATACTCTTTTCTATTGTGGTATCAAACATTTTGCTGGCATAGGAACAAGAATACGAGATGAAGATGTGAATTTTTATTCCCATTTTCAAGAGGCAATATATTCATAGCCCAGAGAAATGCTCCTGGTTGCTTTCAATTCCCATTATTCCAAATTAGAGTGACATGGCACAGCTTGTGAAAAAAATCCCAATTTATATTGTCTGACCAATGGGGTGAAATCTGCAGTGATAACGAGAGTTCAGTGAAAAAAAAAAAAACCCCACCATTTCAAAGTTTCTTTCAAAGCTTCCAGCTGTTGGTACCATCATTCAGGAATTTGCAAACAGTGTGCAGACCTCCAGAAGAACCCCTATCACCCAGGCACAAGCATTTAAGAAAGGGGTAAGCGTGACCTATCAACTGGTTTGGTTTCATGGTTTGAATCCAAATATTTGCAGGGTGATTTCTCTACCTTTGTTTGTTGGTTGGTTGGTTTTATGGTTTTTTTTTTGTTTGTTTGTTTTTTTGGGAGTTTTGTCCTCTTATTTTCATTTGGGCAGATCAGGACAAGGATCCTGTAAGAGCAGACACAGACCCGTGTCTTCACCAGCTACCAATGATTCTATCAGCCCATCTCCCTGACTCTCAAATCAGAAGAGTTTGTTCTTCCTTTGCTCTGAGACAGAAGGATTCACTTTAAAGATCATATTTCTTTAAGGAAATGAAAAGAGAGAGTCTGAAAGTACTTGGCTGTCTCAAACCACAAATCACTCAGAAAAACTCCATCTTGGTCAATCGATTTATCTTATACAAGGTGACTGGAAAGAAAGGAGGGTGAAGGGGAAGGTCTGAATTTAAGAGTTAAATTTTTCCAGTAAAACACTCTATATTTGGCTCAGTGTGTTGAGGGATCTTTGCTTGAGGCAACATCAAGATTTCTGTACTTCTGAACTCATTTTGTATATGTGCCTTCTCATTAATTAGTTTTGCCTTCAAGCTCCATTTAAAAATATGGGGCTAAAGAGGAGCAAAACTAACGTCAGTGTATAATTTATTTCAATTTCTACTTTTTGTTTAAATAGGTCTGTAAAATTCTGACTGAAGAAAGAACTCCTCTAAAAATGAAGTTAGGCTTCAAGCCATTTTTTTAATCAAAAATTCTTTAGAAAAAAAAAATAAAGAAAACTAATCTAGTTGCAATTTTAAAAGTCTTTCCTCTAACCACAAATCCATTCTCAGTAAGTCAACTGAGCAATAAAGCCAAAGCAATATTTAGTTACTGGGGAAATAGGAGACCCTGCTCATGATGTTCTTCTCTGTTATTTTTGGGATAGCAAAAAGATTTCACACTTTTTTTCTCCTTTCCTTTAACCCATAAATGGGTCCCACTTTGACTGTCCCACTTTCCTTCCAGTTCACATTGTACTGATTGATCTTATTTTCCCACAGAACAGCAGAAAGAGATTGACACATTCCAGAATCCCAGAGCAGCCCTGTTTCTCTTTGGGATTCTCTGCATTTGTGTTCTACCCACAGCAGGAACCACACCAGATGGTTTAGGGCTTTTTGTACCAGGTTTTACTCAGACTGATGTGAACCAAAACTCGTACTTTGTACCTACATTACAGGGAAGTCACAGCCCCCAGCTGATGGATCAGGATCTCCTGATGGCAGGAGCAGGACACATAAACCACACACAAATTGTTCTTACCATGTAGAGTTTACACACTTTGCACAGGAGGGGAAGGGAGAAGGGAATTAAAAACACAAGCAAGATAAGATTCAACTCCTTGATAGCTGTAAGATAAGATCAACATCTCTGAAGAAAGCACACAAACTTGTAATGAGCTGTAGTGGCATTGTTCACATAAACAATGCTATTCTTAAACAGTTATCTGAAGCAGTTCTGTGATTACAGATTATTGAGGTTTCCTAATATACTTTGCTGTATCTCCTCAGCCCTGGGTAAGAGGCTGCAGCAGAGCCTGAGGCTGCTGTTTGACTACAGGTAGGAGAAAATAAATCATAATCAGGTTGGAAAGGGCTAAAAATTTACATGCCTATTATTTTTGTCTGGGTTTCTTTTTATAAATGCTAAGCTTTAAACACTGCTGGTGCTGCTGCTGTCATCACAACACTCATGAGATCGGTAGTGAAACAAGAAACTAGGGCTCTGGACCTTTGTGAATACAAAAAACCAGCAGCCAAGGAGAATGTGGCTTTGACTGTGCAAGCTTATGTAGTATGAAATAAAAGAAGTGTCTGATTTAAATAGTGAAGAATGTGGACTGCACTGGCAGAAGCACCACAAGCCATTTGCAAGGCACATGAAGGCTGGCACATAAACTTGCATTGCAGGAAGGCCTCCTCTGTGCCTCATTTCACTGGGTAAAATCAAAGCAAAGTGGAAATCTGAGAAACTGGATCAATAGTGACTGTATTTATAATGACAATATCAATGGCTGGAGTCCCACCAGAGGAAAGGTTTGATCAGCACGAGGTGTTTCTTCCTATCACCTCTGAGGACAGAGGGGAGGAGGTGAAGATGTCGGTGCTGTATTCAAAGACCATCATTATCTCGGAACATCTGCCAGGATCAATTCAGTTAAGGTGCTCTGCTTTGGTTTATCTGTGCAAAAATTAACATCACCACTTTGAAAGCACGGGGACAGATACACTGCCATGAGGGAAAAACCATAATCACTGTGACTGAACAGATTCTGATTTGTTTTGGTACACGAGCAGACTCAGGGCTGGAAAGAATCGCTCTGTTGAGCAAAAGATTTCAAAATACTCTGCTACCTGCCTAAGCTTTGCTGCATCACAGATGCAGGAATCACAGCTGTCTCTCTAGACAAGATCAGAGGCTTTCCCATCTCTCACAAGAGAGCTAAACAACTACACATTAATTAGGGCCTGGAAGGGAGCATATTGTATTCATTTAAATTGGGAAGAACATCAGAGGTTGAAATGGAAGTAAAGGGGTTGGGATCCAGCTCTCAGAAAATAACCTGCAAGATATTTAATGACTAAGCATGCCTTAGATTCTTTATGCCCTATTCAGAAGGACATGTTTAGGAAAGGATGCTGTTTCCTCACAAGAAAGGGGAAATTGGAAAGCTAAGTACTCAGCAGTGCTCCTGCTAACATCTGAGTAGGCTTCTTTCTGGCCACCCACCTATTCTCCTTTCCCTAATTACCTTGAGCAGGATCAAAAGAAAAGGTAGCCTGGATGCAGGTCAGAAATAAAACCAACAGTCCCATCTCACTAATGATGTTTGGCTTTGGAGACAGAGATGAAAGATGCTGTACAAGTGGAAGTTATTACTGTTCTTATTTTTCTCTTTCTTCCTCTTTGTTGTTGGTTGCCCTATGAAAAGATGACAGCTGAAATACTGACTCTTAATAAGAAAGAGCATATTCAGCTCTTTGGGAATGCAGAAAAAAACTGTAGAACAGAAAATATGCAGAGTTGTTAGAGAGGGCATAAACCATACAGCATGTGACACAGTGTAAACATCAGAGTCCTAATGCACAAAATTATCATTTCCCTCATTTAAATGTTATTCAATCCATATTAGTGTGAAATCAGAATTTTGGAAAATCTTCAGCTAATATGGTTTTGCAGTGAGCCTACACTGGTTTAGGTATTACATTCAGCTCTGAGGTATTGCACAAGACCAGTGGAATGAGAAAATTTATACCAGATTGCATTCTTGATGCTACCCAGGATTTACAGTAAGGAAGGAAAAGAAGAATTAATCTCATTATATGCACAAATTCATGAAGAGAAATATATAAGAATATTAATGATGTTTCTATGTAGGTGAAGGCATTAGGGTGTTACCTAGAAATCTACATATCTTGAAATATGGAAACATTCTGGAAATGACCTTAAAAATATCAAGACAAAAGGATGTGACCAAGGGAGAATATTACAATATATATTTATCAGAAAGGAATAAATACTCTGAACCCTTCTCAGTGATTATCTTTGAAACCCCAAACTTCATGAGAGCCAGGAGAGAGGCATCAGTAGGACACAGAATAGTTACCACCCCATAAAGGATAGAGTTTTTTGCATTGTGATTTTTTTGGGGTCTTACATATAAGGAAGGGATCAACATATCTGTTTCTATTCTAGAAAGCACAACATGCCCACATTTAAGGGCAGCTCAAAATGTATTCACCACTCAGAAGAAATATTGCAATAAACCAAGAATAAAATGTCCTTAATACTATTTCCTCAGCAAGGGTTGTAATGTTTTGGATACACAGGGAAGCCATATGGCATCCATAGCTCGTTTAGGATTTAAATCACAGATATAGCTGATTTACAAAACCTGTTGCACACAAATAGGAAGATCTAGATGACTTTTACTTCTAATTTCATCATTTATGTATATTTATGAGTGTTTCCCCAAGCCTACAGCAGAGCTTATTATATCAGCTTATCAATATGCTCACTTAAAGTTTAATTTAAAAATTCCTATAAAGTTTGTAACAACCCATTATCAAGTTGGGTTTTTTTTCTCCAGTGGATGTTATAGAGCAATCCAACTAAGCAGGGAGTTCTTACTGACATCAAAGGGAGAGTTTAGACCTTTAGTTCCACACTGTTTCTACATGAAAAGATTTACAAGTCCCATATAAAAGAAGTGACAGTAAATATATTTGGAACTAAAATTTGATCTAAGTCAGCAGACAGATCCCAGTGGGTGTTGGCCCCCAGGTTCCATACAGCTATTAGGAAAAAAAAATAAAAATCTATGGTTAACAGCTGAGGACTAACTGAGGACAAACAAGTAAATAACTTTTCTCCAGAGTGATATGACACGTCTTGTTGAAGGCAGCATTGCTGCACAGGCTTAGCTGATGTGTTGGTGGATGCACCATCCCATGGAATGTTTGGAAAGAGCTTTGCTGGAGTGGCAACACCCAGGAGGAGCGTTCAGCAATGGCAAAACAAAGAGAAGAAATATATAAGGAATCTTTTTCTTTTGAAAAGAAAGATGATTTATGGTATTCACAATCATGTGACCTGTTTTAAAAAGCAACGCTTCCCCCAAACAGCAGCAGCAAGTTACAAACTGATCTGCAAGCTTAGGGAAGCAGCTGCACAGTCCATGCAGCATCTTGACCTGACTCCTGAGTCCTTCCTCTTCTCCTGATTTTGAGTGGGGTGCAATGAAGGTGAGCGTCAGATGAAGAGACCCTTCTGAAGTGCACAGTGTACTCTTGAAAGTATAACTGGAGAATTATTGAGCCCCAGTGACTTTATGCTTAATTAGAGCTCTGTAAGTTGGGAATGTTCCTTCAGGAAGAGCAGCACTTGAAGTAGCTCAAAACAACCTGGTTTATAGAGCCCATGGAGTTTATACTCCCACAGCCCAGCTCTTCACTCCTCCCTGGCAGCACAAGAAACAACTTCTGCTCATGCCAAACAGCCAGGACAAAAACTGGAGAGGGAGTTTATAGAAGCCTTCAGCAGGACATTGGAAAAATTTAGAAGGCTTCAGGGCCATTGGACAGTGACAGAGGGACACTTAACAGCAGGACAGGCAATCTGAATTCAAAGGTTGGATATCTGAATTGTTATGTCAGAAAGTCACATTCCAAGAATAAAACCTTTGGGAGAGATTTCCCTTATGGTAATGCTTCCTTCTGAGGAAATTTTCCAAGGATGAATTGCATGGGACAGCACTTGTGCTTACAATGGGTCCAAACACAGCCCCATGACTGATATTTTCAATAATTAAATAAAATTGATACACTGGGTGTGATTCAAGTCAAATATATTTCCCAAACTTCCTGAGCTTGCAGGCTTAATGCACTTATTACACCATAATAAAAACTGAGTCTAGTGTTCATAAAAAGAAGTAACAGAATTTCTCCTTGTTTAGTCCCTTGTGACAGCTGCTGTCGGACAAACTATTATGCAAAACTGCTGTATTGTAACAAAACTATGTTATTATGCTAAACCACAACTAGACTGTCTAGATTTAAAACAACTCTCAAGATACACAAATACTGTTGAAGATAAACCAGTATAAAAATCTATCTTTAGTCTATCTTCTATAATATATCAACTTATGGTACTTACTGCCCTTGTGTGATTTGCCAAACATTGGTCTAAGACTGTGAGAATTTATGCAAACCTTACATACAGAGGTGTGAGAAGTTCTCAGGAGGATGGAACTGAATAGCAATTTCAACCTGAAAATATCTTTGCTTGCAAGTCTCAGATTCTTGTAGAAAAGGGGGCTTGTGACATGTCACAGTCAGGGCTCTCCAACACAGACAAAAGAGCAAATACTCATATTTACATTTTGAAAACACAGGGTGCATGTTCCTCTTGACAACAAATAAAGTCAGAGATCTGTGGCCAAAATCAATCTTTCAACAAGAGACTCATATGAAATATTCAACAGTGGAGAGCAGTTCCTTCATGTGCACATCACCACTTTCTTATCTAAGGAAGCACAGGTCAGCAGTGAGGGAAACACAAACAGGAGGGAGGTGTATTAGTGCTTTTATGGTTGTTTATTGGCAGTTATTGCCCAGAGAACCCAAGCACAGGGCTAACAGGCGTGGGAGGGAATGATGCTGGAGAAAGCCCACTGGGCATCTCAAATTCTAGGAGATGACAAATTGCCTCTGTCAGGCAGAAGCACTGCTGAGGAAAGAGCTACAGATGTGGGGTGATCAAATCAAAATATCTTTTTTTTTTTTTTCCCCAGACTTTGAGCCAAATATAAACTTCCCATTAATATTGGAAACAAAGGAACAAAGCCATTCAGCCAGAGGAAAGTACATCAGAATCGTGGCTACAACCACTTGAACCTGTGTAGGTGGCAATTCTTGGATGTTTGCAGCTCAGACCAGTTCTGAGCTTTCCTGCACAGTGTGGCCTCACCACAGCATTGCCCAGAGACTCAACAGTGAGGAGACAGCTGCCTCAACTTAAGACATCTTACACAGATAGTGATTTCCTAATTGATTTTGTGACTCTTCCATCTTCTCCATTGGAAGATCTGCTGTTAACCAGTGTTCTAGATAAATGACTCCACACAAAAGGCAAGAAAGGCAGAAAGGTTTTCTATTCCTTGGCCATTGTTGAATGATTTTATGAAACAAAAAAAACCAAACAAACATGTGTACCAGTACTTAGAGTTTGAGTCATTAATATTTTGAAACTAAAATGTCTTGTTGGGAAATCAATAGAGCAATACTCAAACATCATGTACAGTAAAAAATCCCAGCTAAACAATATGATGAATTTAAAGAAAATCAATAGAGTGTTCAAACATGACAGTAAAAGACTAAATAGAAGAACTACTTAGAGGACAAGCTATCCACCTACGAAGTGTTTACCACCATCCACTGCTCCTATTTCCTACATCATTAACATCAGTGAAACATCCACTATCTGAAATAACATGTAACACAACAAATAGCGCAACAGGGAATTCCCTGGATAAGGCTGGAGAGAAAATCTGACAAGCACTGGAGAAAAGCACTGATACAAGAGCCTACATTAATTATTCTGCACGTGGATATAAAGGAAGATCATCATACTTGCAGGAGCTGAGGATAAGGGGAAAGCAAAAAGCCAAGTGATGCCCTGTGTCATAGGAGTCACAAAGCATTTTTAACAGTAAAATCCAATGCAGTTAAATCCATGTTGACTGTGTGTGGACACACAAAAGCAGCTTTTGAAGAGTTGTCCAAAGGAATTACATCAGTACTCCATTGGACTGAGAGAGCATGGCCGAGTCTGGCACCTGGAAGGTGAATAGTTGCTCTACCTTTGCTCTGGACATGGCCAGGCTTGGTTTGGTTCCTGGTGTGCTTTAGTTTATCACCACATTGGCATCTGCTGGACATAAAGGAACTCTCACAGCAGTCTATGGATTTACAGCTGGAAAGGCTTAGCTTTTCATTTTATATCTTATTTGCTGTAATTTTATTTGAGAATGCCTTTCACATAACTACAGTATAATTTACAGTTTTGCAGGATGCCACTGAAGTAACTGTAATAAAATGCTTTCCTCCTGGAAGGTCTGAAAAGACAATTGCTGCACATTTCTGAATAGGCCAAAACTTGTAAGGTCCACCAGTATTTTTGCTTTGACAGAAAAACTAAATAAACAAGTAAAAAGTGATGCCAAAGAACACTTTATGGGCTATTACATTGCTTCAGTCATCCCTGTGAGCCATTAGCCTGTTTCTTGTACGGTTTTAAACATAAATATTTTGTGATTTGATTTTTCTTTTCTTCTATCTAATTTGAGTGAGCAAAGCCATTATTGCCAGCACTGGAATTGCACAGTTGGGAAATCTGTCTTGCTGAAAGGAGAATCAGACCTAATATATTTTCATTTATTTTAATATATGCCATGTGGAAAAGGCAGAATTTAAACTAAGAGTTTAATATGCAAAGCAAGGAACAAACTTTACATTTGAAGCTTTCACTCTCTTACATTGTAAAATGGATTTGTCCTGGAGCTTGGGACAGTGTAAATACTGAAAATAAGGGTAATTTGGACTCAGGAATGCCTTATTTCTGTTCATTCTGTATTGAAACATCTACTCAGCTGCCTCGTACGACCCAGCTAAGAGGTCATGCATAAAGAACTCAGAAGCAAAAAGAGCCCATATTACAACTTAAAAAGTAATTTTATTTATTGTAGTAATTCACTTTAAAACTCAGCAAAGTGTCATGTTTGCATATACACCACCCTTACTCTATTATATGATTTGGGGCATTAAGAAAAAAAAGATCTCTGAAAAAAAAAAAAGGTACATCAGTATTTCACAAGTTGAAGCCTCTAAACTTGCCAAGACCCCAAACTCTGCCAGACCAGAAGCAAATGGATGCCTCAAATGTCAAAGCATCACCTGTACTATCATGAAGAGAGTACACAAACTATCTCCTCCTTCAGCTCTACTTAATTATTTATTTAATCTAAAGTACATTTAGTGTAAATTTGGATGCTCTAACACTGCTTCCAGTGTTCTATTTCCAGGCTGGTGGCCACGGAGTTTATGAAAAGCAAAGTTATTCTCTCTAAAGGAAGGTTGCAGCAACACACTGTTAACAGGCTCTGTCTTTGTCCTGCCCTCAGCAAGAGCTTGCAAAGCTGAAAACTCAGGATCAGTCACATCACAAGGTGAAAAATGGCAACTCCAGCTACAAGGGGAGGTACCACTCTCCTGTGTAAAAGCTGTAAAAGTACAGGGTCTCTCTCACAGGTGTAACACTCCTGAAAACTGCAGAGCTGTTCTTTTAGACAGTGATATCTGTGTGACAAAGGGTCACAGAACCTGAGCCTCTGGGGGAACAGGTGATGCTCAGCATAACCTGCCAGTGGTTCTGATCTTTGTTGCTGCTGCAATGAACATGAGCCCTCTTTGCTGCCTCCAGATGCCTCTTGGAGCCTCAAATGAGAAAGCAGATTCAAATGAGGAAGTTGCCACCTTCCCCAGAAAGGAGGAACTGGGTGGGTGTTTCCGAGCAACTGTTGAAGTGGGAGAGTGAAAGCAGGGAAGAAAATAAATCTCAGAGTGTTTTTAAGAGATGTACACAAGATGGAAGTCACTCACAGGATAGAAGTATAAAATCAAGTCATTGTGGTTTCACACTGGTGCTGTCTGTTAGCAACCAAACAGCACATAGTCTGTGTCATGGCCCTCCACATAGGAGACAAAGGAAATATGAACAAAATAAGTCAGTTCACCAAATATTTGCATTTTGAACCGACTATCCAAATCTTTTGATGTTGAAGCCTCCCTGTGAAGATATATGAGCTAGGATGAAATATCACAACGCAAATAAAGGACATAAAATAATCACTAATGATACCAATCCAATGGCAGGTAGGTGAGTAGAATATTTCTAGTTCTAATATCAATAATTACTGCAGAAGGCATCAATATGCATTAATCTGAACTCTATATTACCATATGATTTATTGAAATGAAAGATCTCAGTGAGTAAAGATCTGAACCAACACAGGAACTATTATATTTCAAAAAAAAACCAGACTACCAGACTCCAGAATAAGTCGGAACTTAAATCTTGTAACTAAATTAAAATTCATCACAGTAGCAGTGACATTTTTAAAAGGAAACTGTGCCTTTGTTTGCAGGTTTGGTACCTTTGCCTGAAGAAACAAGGGAAAGATCAATCCTTAGTGGTAACCCTTCCCCAGGACTCAGTAGGAGCATGGGAGCAATGCAGAAGGAATAACTGGGACTATAACTCTTGATTTTAGACAGACAAAAAAGAATAATCCTCAATATGATGAACAAAACCCCTGTAAAAGTTCCTTTTGCTCTTGTAACAGATTAAACAGTTTCATAGTGGTGGACATTTAAAATATGGGACAAAGCCTCATTCAACACTTTTCCTCACTTTGAGGGAACTGCTCCTTTTTTTTCACTACACAGACATTTGGCATCAAGGAATTATAAAGAAAGCTTTGTCTTTTCTAGTTGAGCTTCTAGGTAGAAACTAAACAGAAACCTGACATGAAGCCGTATTAAAACAGCCACTGATCTATTTTTAGCATATTAAATTCCTTCTGCTTTTCTTCACTACAGTTTAGTCTGGGGTTGAAGAAATTATTGCTCTTGAGTCACCGCATCTGCAGCACAAGGAAGAATGATGTTGAATTCCCATTATGGTTAATTTACTCCCAATTCTCTTCTCATTCAACACTATTTTCCCCTGCAGCCTCAGAACACTCTGGTCTGTGGCCGTTGCATGGTCCTTAGCATCATTAATTTGCCAAAAAACACATGCAGGAAACTCACAGGCTATGGAAAAAAAAAGTTCCAAGCTCTTTAAGCAAGTTTTGCAGCCAGCAAATAACAGCATTTCCTTCCTCCACTCTGCCCACTCCTCTAGATGTATCAAACCTATATTAAGAAAATGAGAATGATGGGACCTCCATAAGCTCAGGAAAGGCAAGGGCAATATATGACACGAAGCAGGAAGAAAACCTGTAAAGTCACTCTACAGAGCACCAGAGAAATATCATCTGGAGGACTGTGCTCCATCTTACACACCAGAGCTTCATAAAGATCAAATCACTGGGAATGCTTCATGAATGGATCATTAGTAGCTTATTTCTGCATAAAACATTTAAGGGTGTGCGTGCGTGTGTGTGACACTTTAAACCTCCACATCAAAGCAATGCAGTATTATATTAATGCAGCTTCACAGCTTTTGGCACTTACATCTACAGCTAAGATGTCTGTACATTATTTTATCAATTATTAACATGGAAAATCAACAGCCCTCTTTGAGAGTGATTTCTGAGCTTTTCTTTCAAATGGCCTGACTGATATCTCGTCATTTTGTTGCCTCAGGGCTCATAAAACCTCTCAACTTTTTCATCATCGATTTCTCCCTGACTATAAATCTCTATTTCTCTGTATTTGAAACCCAAGGTATACTCCTCCACTTTAAGAATATTTTAAGGACAGTTTTTATTGATGTCAGTCTGACTTTAGTTTTATCAGCTTCGTTGCAGAATTCCCTGTTTACCTGTTGGGGAATTATATTACAACTTGGGAGCAATGTTTTATTCAGAAGACAATATCTGCAAAATAAGGCTTTATTTCACAAGGGTAATGTAGACGTTGATGGTCTGATTTCTTCTCTGTGTCATGTTTTAAAATTCAATGGACAGATATTACAAGTGAATGTGAGGAATTGTACCGAGTCATAAACTCATGTTGGAGCAACATGGGAACCTGCAGACCAAAATGGCTTCAGTATTAACCAGAAACTCCATGGGATCTTAAGACAATATAGAGCTACTTATTTCTGTGTAAGTCTAGTCCATACAAAAATTGAACAAAACCTGCTTTGTAATGGTTATAATTTACATACGACTTGGAAAATACCCTCTCTGATTTGCATGTTCTTAGCAAATTTAAGATAAGCATCTTTCCTAATTGCATTGTAATAGTGATGTAAAGGCAGGACAACAAATAGAAGACTTTCACACAGATATGAAAAAGAATTTTCCTGGAAGCACTGGGCATGGGGATCATATTATTAAAAAATTAGTTCTGAGTTATTTGACTCAGTGCCTTTTTAAAAACTTCTGTTCTATGTAGATCAGTTCCAGTTACAGAAACAATACTGAAAATTACAAAATACTTTTCGTGAGACTACCTAGAAACCCCAGTTACATGGCAAGGAAAGAGTTTTGTTTGATATTTCTCCAGGAAATGTGTCACTACAGTTTTGGGCTCTGCGTATCAAAAGGTGTTTTTATCATCCAGTGATTACCTTATTTTTATTGCATCCTCATTCATATCTTCTCCCTGATTCTTGCTCTTGGAATCATTTCCTTCACACTCTGTATTTAATCACCCTCAATTTAACACTTCATTGACCTTTATGCAAAGTCAGAAGAATATTACTCTTGAAAAGGAGAGAGAATGGCCATATTAATTTACTGCACCTTTCTCAAATACATTTGATCAGCTCTTAGACATAATAGAACAGTTATAGCTTAGTGGAGCAATGCTGATTTACATCCTGTGAGTGGCTGTTCTGTTCTTAGATCACTTGTGTTGGGAATAGATTTTTTTTTCGCAAAGATAACATCATAGAAAAAAATCCTACAAGAGAAGAAAGAAAACTCTCTTTTTCTTGTTTTTAGCTACATGAACAAATTTGATAGAAAAATCTACGACTTTTGATTGCAAGTGCCAACCATTTCCACTTCCACCTTTGAGGTCCTGCACCAAGTGTTACAGAAAAGTGTAACACAACACAGATATTTTTTAACTCCACACTAACCATTATTGTACTGACTCATTAGTACACATAAAACAATAAAAATCATGATAAGAAAGAAAAGGGAGAAGACATAAACCTCTCTGGTTTGAAAGGCATTGAAAAATGCCTTATATCCAAGGTAGTTTTGCAGTCACCTCCTTATGTTTCTCTGGATGTTGGAAGATTAGTGGAGGCACTGCTGGAGAACCACCCTTCAGCACAGACACACACACACTTCAACATGAATTCATTAACATTTTGGGGACAAAAGGGATGGATGAGAGGGATCATCTCTTCAGAGCTCTGCATCCTGGGAAAGCAACTCACAGGAGAACAAGACACTAAAATCCCTGCTGCAAATTAAAAGCTGGATCAGTAAGATCCCTGGGGGCATTTTACAAGATATTTTGCATGGTTTCTCTGGATGCAACACATCAGAGCAAACTGCCCATCTTGACAGGGCAATGATTTAACATGATTTAACCTTCACCTTTAAATATCTGAATGAGATACACAGGCATTTAATTGGCATAATAGCAAGTTATATGTTTATTATTGATTAACACACTTACTAAAGGTCAACTAGTATTTTAAGCACTTTGCAAATACAGTGTGTATTCTAATTATCCTGAAGGACTTGTAATTATTTTGTTAAATGTCAATTAAATGCAAAAATATTTCTTACCATCCTGACACTGTATGTTACAAAGTGTACAACTTTGTATTTTATTGTTCATGTAATTTTCAGACAATTACTTGGCAATTACATTGACCTCTCATCTAAAACTGCAGTACACCATGTTTAATTATGGTTTAACTTAAAACCAATGAACAACAGTCTATTAAACCTTTACTTCAGATGAGACCTTACAGGAGAGAAGGGACATTTCCATAGTGCAGAAAGAGTTTTGGTGGTGGTTTCAACAAAGTAATTTAAAGACAAAGCTACTTATTGTTGCCAATAGCTCTCCCTGAACTTGCCACATAAATCTCAAGTTCCTTTTGGGAGCTCCACACTCAGAGAACTCATGTTCACCTTCAAGGCCTTGCTACGACCTAAACTACAGATATTTGTAGACCACAAAAAGCCTAAGCCCAGCAGGGAAAGACACTACTGAGGCAATGATACTCTTTATTGATTAGCCACTAATTATCAGCTCCTTGATAACTGGGTAAGCAAACTTACCCAGTTAAAGGTCAAGCACAAATTCCTTCCAATAAAAACAGTTACAAAACTGGGGCAGTTTGCAGTGTATTGTTTCACTATAACTCCCCTGGGATCAGAAATATCAGTGGCAAAAGGGAAGAGGGGACATGCTAAAGAGAGGTCTGGCTTTGTTTGGTGTGCCAGGGGGATATTTTGTTAGAATGTTCTGGTTCTGTGTTCAGCCTCTCTCCAGGGGCTGTGAAGGTCGCTGTCACTTGATAGTTGTCAGTCTCGCAGTGGAAACAACAGCCCCTCTGCTCTAAACTGCCACCAAACTGGGCTTAAATTATCCAGTTTTATTCACCTTGCATCAGATGATAAAACTCAGCCTTGTCTTCTTACCTGAGGGAGGTGGGCTCCTTTACAGAAGGACCTTGAGTGCTGTTTTAATTTTATTTTAAATATTTTTATTTTATACAAGCCTAAACACTTTCTGTATCTGCTCTGTCTCATATAACGTTATAACTGCTAAAAAAAACCCAAACCCAACCCTTAATATTTTTTGAGTCTTTGAAGATTGGGAAGTCTACAGAAATTCTCAGACCTCCTCGTTGACTCCTCTGTTCTCTGACGTAGCAAGACCGAGCTTTTATTTCTTCTCACTTTCAGAATTTCTCCTCATAGCTGTGTTTCTGCTCCCGTTTCTGTTTGCATTGCACACATTCCTCCTGCTCTGCCTCACTCCCTCCCCCTACCCCCAGCCTTTGAATCTCCAGAGGGGCCTTTCAGGGATGGCTTTTGAAGTCAGTCTCAGAGACCAATTTTTGGAGGTATTTTGCATACCCTCTTTTGAGACTGAACTAGCAAAAGATTCTGGAAATCTCTCACAAGTAGGTCCTCAGAGACTCCCTCAGCAGGCACTGGTTAAATGGGAACACTCCTGTGTTAACTGGGGGGCAGCTCCAAGTTCAACCTCCAAAATGGTTCTCTCCTCCTAAACATAGTGAGCTGTTGCCAAACTGAGTATTCAGAATGCTGTAAGTCAGATTTCTATCTAAAGGATGTATATTTATATATATATATATATATATATATATAGTCATGGTAATGCTGAACTGCTTTATTTTAGTTTCTGAGCAGCACCATGGACTTATGATTTTATATTCTAGATTAAGGCTTTCACAGTTATGGACACAAACACACTTAAATGAGCAGAAGATAATTAGAGACACAGCTAGAAAAATAGAAAGTCAAGACTTTCATGTAATTACTTGACCTAGAGGGCAAAATCTGGCAACATTATTCATGATTTCCTTTACCTCTCTTTTCCCTCCTTCTCTCACCAAATAAATCAGGTCCTGTGGGCACTGGCCTTTGTGGACACGTGCTTCTACTGCCTTCAAGAAGATAAAAATCCAGCTCTTTGGTATCTTCATACTGAAATATTCAGCTGAACTATGCAGTAAATTAGGACTGGAAGTTAGTGCTACAGAGTTACCCCCTCAGCTTGGAATACCTTCTCTCCTCCTCTGTACCCTGCAATAATTCTGCAAAATAAAATATGCCCTTAGACCCCCAACCCTTCCTCTGCTGCCACTAAATCAAAGCACTGCACACTTACTCCCTCTATGCCATAAACAATGCCCCCAGCTTTGCTCACAGTGGATAGAATAATAGATGTGTTCTATTCCCTAGGTATGACTGAAATCCTGTTTTCATGGAAATGTGGATATTCAAAAGTCCACTCCCTTCTGCCGAGATCAGAACAAAACCCCATAAACTTATTCATAAACACACAGAAAATTGATAGCTGAAAAAAACACAACCAAAAACCTTGAGGTATTTCCAATAGATGTTGACATGAAATGTGTTTATTTTTTAAATTTAACAGTTTGCCCAACAGAGCAGCTCAGTCTGCATCTAATAACCTCATACCAGCTCATTGGGTTTGTGCAAAGAATTGCTATTACATTTTAGCAGGCAGGGTTAAAGCAATGTTTTCATGTGATTTTCCACACCAGGCTTATACCCAACTTATCCAAGTGTTGCAGAAAGTTAAATGAATGCCTGCTGCAATGGCTGATGGATCCACGTCACACAGTGCGTGCTCTTCATTCCCTCGAAATGTTAATAGCAATTTCTTTTCCTTTTGTATTCCCACCGTGGCAGGCTTCAATCCCAATATTATTTCAGCTCAAATCTATGACTAGGGGGTTGTTTGTACCACTGATAAACTGTTAACAAAGATTGATGCTGGGTGCTGCTCATCCATTCATGAGTGCTTCTCTGCTTTGATTGGCTTCTGACCAAAATTAAGACTGAAAGAGTAATCTCTCTTCTTTTCCAAGCACTGTGTTGGTTAGTCACAGCCAATAAAGCCAACAAACCATCAAAAAGCATGTATTTTCTGCCCTTGCTCTCAGATTCTGAAGATTTCAGCACAGGAACAGAACCATATAATAACTATAATTGCCATTGCATTGCATGTAGCAATTGATGCGTCACAGCCAAACTCAAATGTAAAACCACACTGGGGATTGTGGTGCCAGTGCAGAAAATGCATGAAGATAGGGTGGAGAAGGCACCTGTTATCTTGCTCCAAAGGTCTGACAAAAGCTGAAATACACTTTGTCTCAGTCACTGTGGTTTCAACAGCATCAAGGCACTGGAGTGAGAAAAGTAATGGAAGGTTCTGCTCTCTCAAAATAATTGACTTATTGTTCTGCCATTGCTGCTTCCTAGGTCCAAAACTTTTCAGAAAGTCTTGGAATTAACTCAGGAAGTGTGCTGGTAACTTGATCTGCCCATGAGCTGCTTTTTTTAGGGGTTCTGTTATAAGTCTGAAAGTATTTGCAGTTTGTGCTGAGGCTAATTGACCTTGCTCTGCAGTTATTGAACACTGTGAATCATGTCGGGTTTGTTTACTTTGAATTATATATATATATATTGTAAGGATTTGAGGCTCTATACTGAATCACATATTAGATGTTATTTTTTAAAGCTCCCTTGTTTCTACTAAACTCTACCCCTATTCTTTTCAAGGGAGAAAATGAAAACAAACTCCAGCCATCTACTCCCTTGTACTACATTCAGTGGTGTTACCTTACCTGTCAAAACTATTCCTTCAAAGTGTTTATTACTAACTCCAACAAGAAGAAATAAGCTACATATGCAGCCAAAGCCTTGGAGACGTTTCATTCCAGCTGAAACTGCAAAGGAAAGCTGTGGGGGTTTTGGTAACAGTGGGAATTCACTGGGACAGCAAAGTGATCTTACAGTAGCAGGTACAGTGTGGGAATGCTGCTGTTAAGCAGAGTTAGCTAACATTTGGTTATTACAGAGACAACTAGAGAAAAGTAGGGACACTTTACCTGAAGGAGTGTTTTCCAGTGCCAGCTGCTAAAGTGCAATCCTTCAGTAATACAGATTTTATAGCTGCCATATCAAAAAACTTGTCTCATTGTGGAAATTTTAATACCGTAATCCTGAGAGGTCATATTGGAAAACATGCACGGAATGAAAAGTTTAAAAATGCAACCCCAAAAGTTGTAAAAATCTCAACCAGCCAAACTTTCTCAATGCTGAAGGAGTCTCAGCAGAAAAGAGAAATACACTTTATTGACTCCAACCTCCTGTCCAAGGTCAGGGAAGAGGGGAAAAAAGCAAACAGAAAACTTTGTGTAAAATAGCCCGAAACTTTGTGAATGTATTGGAGAATTACCCTCAGGAAGAAATGGATTTCCACAACTAACACAGGCCTCATAGAAGAGTGGCTGCTCCTTTTACTTCTCAAATATAGGTTATAACCCTGCCAGCCCAAGTTTGTGGCATCAACTGCCTGCAAACTACCAACCAGCAACTTCTTCATACGACACCATTATTAGTTCCTACCAATCAAAAGGTCACTGCACAATCACCTATTCCACAATTTAACTTCATTCTACTCCCCTCAGGAAAGTTATGCTTCATAATACAAAGACAGAACTTGGTATCTTCCCTCATACCACCCCAGCATCTAGAATAAATACATAAAGAAACAAACAAATATATTTAAACCAGTTAGTGGACAAAAAAGAAAGGGAAAGCTGCTGTGAAACTCAAAGAACAATCAGGAGTCAACAGAACTTGCTTTTCCCTCGGCTCTGCTGCTGAAGGCCACCTTAGAGCCCTGAACAATTCCTTCAGTTTAGTGCCTTCAGCAGTGGAATGGGTTTATATCCAAGAGATGTGATCACCAGAAATCTCTTTGTACCCCAGATGCAGCACCCTCAGACAATGCCCATTCCAAACTCTGGGCTGCAGAAAGGGGTAAAGACCTGTTGCATCACTGTTACTTGACTTCCTCATTTTCCATCCCACATCAGTTTTCTATTCTCTATTCCTATGGATTTCCAGCCCTCTAAACTTGCAGTTCTCCCCACTTCTCTGCATATTCTTTTGCTTCTGGATCATATTTTCCATGAGGGGCAGTGAGGAAGAGACCAGGAAGCTGATGGCTAAATTTTCAAAATCTTATCATTCAAATTCTTGCAGAACACTGTTCTGGTGGAATATTTATTAAGCAGATGGGACCTACAGTTTACACTTTTAATTGCTGGAAGTCATCAAGTTTGTTGTAATTTAATTTCATTTTTTCCCACGCTTTTTTAATTGGTTACTTTTTTAATTAAGTGTTCCATTATAAGCTATTCACAACTAAATATTTTTAAATTGCTTTCATTTTAAACGTTGCACTTATCGGCCCCTATTAATTAATACTTTTTTTTCCCCTTGATGCACATCTGTTTTAATGCCCTTAATTGGAAGTAGTAAATAACATCATTAATTTTCTCCTTATTCAAATTTATCAGCTTTAGATATTTCATAGCAGTCAAGTGTATGGTCAGGAAGTGTTATCTTCATCCCAAACAACCAAGCATAGTAGACTCAAAACTCTGATAATACACTTTGTTTGGAAGACTAAAATTACAAGCACAAGCTCTGGATAAAGCAAAGAGATTTTTCTGCTTTACAGTTTTCAATTAATTTACTTTATTTTTCAGGCTTAAGACTTTTTGTGGCACTTCACAGGAAACTGTAATTTAACATCAGTGTTCAAGGACAAATGTGATGTTTAAATTATTGATCTCCCTGAAGTGGGACCCTGTCTAACTTCACAATCTTGGGGAAATTTGGTTTGGAACCCAAAGCTTGGGCCTGTGTGAAATTTAACTTGAATCCCTGCATTACTGTTTCATAATATGATTTTCTGGAGGGATGCATTCAAAATACATAAGTAAATAAAATAAATAGCAGTCCAAACTCAAAGCAGTACTGCATAAAGAAATGAACCAGAAAGTTAAACCCCAATGCAGTGGCTGATCTCCTTCCTTGGTTTCTGCTGCACAGTTGATGGGATTTGAACTGTGTGCTTAGACAGCTCTTCTCAGGCATTTCATGTGACTTGCTGAGTTTCCCAGTCCAATTGCAGATCTATGAGGCACATTTGCCTCGTGTCTAAATGCCTTCCTTGTTGATGGCTACAACCTTGAAACAGAATCAGTGAGATCTCTACCTGAATAAGCGAGGGAACTTCTCTTGTAAATCTGTCAAACAGGCCGATGGTGGAGTGTGCCATTAAATCTTGGCTCACATAGATTTCAGTTGGCATGCCATACATTTTTTTTAAAAGGAAAGAATGAACAGGTACTTGTGTAATTCTTAATGACTGATGAATCTACTATTGCATGGAAAAAAACAATGTCACTTTAGAAAATGACTGAGCGCTTCTGCAGCAATATCTATTTTTCTATTTGTCTTTTTGATTTATATTGTTATTTTCTGTGGTATGTTTCTTTTTTTGGTGGGGGGAGGGAGTGGGCAAAAAAAAAAAAAATTTCCTGATCCAAATACATGTTTTATTTTGTCAGTAAGAGACATGTAGAAATTCAAGCCCAGACACCATGAGCACTCTATACCATTTTCTCCTATGCAAGCAACATAAATTATTTAGCCTCTAATAACTTTAAGATTTCATGATGCTTGTGCAAGATGAAAAAGTGAAGACTTTTAGATACTAAACATTTTATTATGATCTGTAATCTCATAAGGATGACGGATTTATTTAATGTGCAAATCTAGAGCATGTGGAAACACAGGGACAATATATTCAGGGTTATATTCTGTCAAGCCCTATGCACTGGTCTCAGTCTAGATAAAACCTTATCTTTAGGCATGTGAGTGGTTGCACTGATTTTAATGGGACTTTTAACATGCTTTTAAATGCCTTGACAAATAAGGATCTCAATTTTCCCTCTACCTTGCAAACCCAAGCTAAATAGCAGGTTTATTAATACTTAATACCTGCCTCCTAGATACACATCACAGCGACAAGTGTGGATTACAGCAAAGCTATTAAGAAACAAGCCTAAATCTCCCAGCTTCAGTCAGAAGATAAAGAGCAGCGTGGCAGTGGGTGATATTCCCTGTCCAACAGCTTCTCCCACAAGGCAGTAACTACTTTCTCCAGCCATTACCAGTCATGACTCAAAGGGACAAGGCCACCAGTCACAAGGTGCCATTAACTTGGCAAGGAAGGTGGAGTGTTTTATTTAGGACTGTCTTAGCTAAGCAGCAAGGAAGGGGTTTTTTTCTGGAGAGGAAGCAGCGTGGTGCACACGGGGCTTTAAGCTTGTGGGAAGATAAAATTCACACATCACGGTGAGATCCTGTTCAAAAAGCGGTTTAAACTTATCGCTCAAAAAACACTGCTAGGTTAAAAGAGGAAGTTTTTTACCCAATTCTGAGAACAAAAGGATGAATTTACTTTTTGCAAAGTCTCAACACTTTTACATGGTCAGTTAAAGGTCCTGCTTCGACAGGGCCAGGTTGGATGGGGCTCTGAGCACCTTGGTTTAGTGAAAGATGTCCCTGCCCACTGCAGAGGGTTAGGATGAGATGATTTTAAGGTCCCTCTCAACCCAAATTTTTCTATGTTTCCATTCTAGGATTTTATGGAAGTACTGAAGTATTTCACTGCAGTGTTGGATTTTGTCTTTCTTCTATTGTGGAATGTTAACAAGTTTCCCAACTCTCAACCCCACCAGTTCTATGGAGAGATATTTAGTAAAATTCTAAGATCTATGAGTTATGAATGATGTCAGGGAAGGAAATAATATATTCTTCAGTTCAGATGGGACCCTTAGTCCAAATTAGTCCCAAGGTTCTTTATAAACAATACAAAATATGAAACACTTTATGAGTTTTTGAAATGCAGCCAATTCTGGGGTGAAATGTAGAACACTTCAGTAGTTACCAGCAAACAAAAAACCAACAGAAGCCAAAAAATGCCATATGCAACTGAAACTACTGGGGGAATTAGGTAGGAAGAATGTAATTATCCATGTTGGATTACAGCCAGAGCTAAAAGTAATCAGAAAGTCAGCGAAAGAGCAAAACAAATTGATCTCATTACTCTTGCATTACTAGGATCTACTTCTAAATGCAAAACTCTTTCCCGAGTCCACTGGTCTGACACTGTGAGCACACACTCATGTGTTCAAAAAGATCATCTCCACATGAGTTAAAAATATAGGAGGCTGAAGACATCCCTGTGCAGAGTCCCAGCCTGGGTTAAGATACACTGGGATTTAATTCTCCTACTCCTCAGGTCAGCGGAATTTTGACTTCAGTGAAGCCAATCTGAGATTTGGTAGTGAAATGAGTTGCATCGGTTAAGTCAGTTAATAAATTTTATCCACAACTTCCTACATAACACTCAAATTTGGCATGTAATGTACACATAGGAACCACCCAAAACCCGATTCTAAAAAGATAAAATCTACTTTCTCTTGGTAGGTACAAAATACAAACATTTTGGGCAAGTATTGTGAGGGAGAAAGCAACCAAAATTAGGTGTAATTATGTTTACTCTCCAAAAGTAAGGAAAAATTTAGAAACCAGCTCCAACATTAAAAAATAAGAGAATGGTGAGTAGGCTACTGAAAAAGTAAGAGGAAAAAGGATGTGTGAGACATGAACAGTGCCCAGAAGGCTGAACAAGGAGTTTCAACGTGAGCAACAACAAGGGGCAGGGGGAGGAGGAGAACAGCATTGCTCCAGAATTTTCTGTCCTCAAGCAAACACATATGCATCATCCAAGGAATATTTTTCTTCAAATTAATTTTTGTCGTTCCTCAAAAATAACATAAAAAGTATTCATTACAGAAGATCACAACTCTCCAAGGCCAAGTCCACTTTCTTGGCTAATCTTTTACCCATTATCAGGCTTCTAGCAATGAATAGTGTATTATTTCAGCAGCAAAGCCTTGTACCTGACAGACAGCCAGCATTGTGCTACAGGGGAGAGAATAAATGGAAAATGGAAAGGTTTGGGTAAGGAAAGGTGAGAAACAACATAAATAGTGATTTGTTTCTTAAATAAATACATTAGTGTATCAGTTCTGAAGTGGCATTAGGAAGGTAAGAAACTTTTGGCACTAGATTTTTCTTTTATACTGCATCTTTCATTTCATATTAGTGAAGAGTTTTTCAATAAACACAAACATAAATCTCTGATGGCAAAAGCCGAGAGCAGCACACACCTCCCTGTCTCCCACAATGAAAACTTTAACAAATACCAGCGCTTCAGGGATTCTGCACAAAAGTTTTGAGACTGGGGTTTTGAGGAATGAAAATCCAGCTTCATGGCTTGCTGGCACCTGCAGAGAACCTGCCACTTGTTTGTAAACGACCAAAAGGGACAGAGAGAAGAATCTGGCCCATCTTCTGGTCTGGCACAAGCCACTTCGAGCTGTGTGTGCACCCTGCACAAAGCCCTGAGGATGGCTGCTGGAGTGGAAAACAGGCCTGATGTTTCTTAGGTATGGTTCCCTTAGTACAGAAGAGTTTTACCAGTGAGACATTCCCATATTTTAAGTGAGAATCATTCGCCCTTCTTAAAAAGCTACACGAAAACAGAAATTACCATTTGGATGAAACTCTGTCAATGATTAATTACCCTCACTGTTAAAAAGCTGTCCTTTTATTTCCAATTTGAATGCTTTTAACTCTCATTTTCAGAGACTGGAACATGTTATGCCATTGCTGGCTAAACTGAAAAGTCTTTGAGTGGAACAAACATCATTAACCAGCTCTTCCTCGGAGCCTCGGGGTGTGTGCACATGCTTCAGTGCAGTTTGTGCAGGCACAGCTGCACAGACTTCAAATGAACCAGCTCAGGAAATAACAGCAACCATGAGGAGCTGGGTAGGAGCTGAGCAAGCTCTCCAGGAATTCAGAATGCAGGGGAGAGTCAACTGCTCTTACTCATCACCAGAGTGAAGTGTATCTGAGCACGGTCCCTGTGACACAACCACATCTCCAAATTTCAGCACAGTCTTACCCCAAGAAGGCGACTTTCAGGTCATTTGGGAACCAAAGAAACAGAGAAATTTACCCTATTCAGAATTGATCAACAGCAGCCACGTTTATGCCACAGCACAACCTACACTGTTTGGTAACAGTGATGGTTTTTGTTTTCAGTGATGTCCAGATGTGCTGCCTGGGAGGCGAGAAGAAAAAAACCCTGGACAGGGACCTCAGAGAGGGAGTAGTTTCTACTGTGTGATGCTGCTGTGTTTAGAGCAGCTCCTGATTCTGCTTACAAACACTCTGCCACCAAGGGATTCTTCCTTCTCTCCTCAACCCCAAACCAATTGCTTGTCTGACAGATTTGGGCTGGCAGGGCCACGCTGTGACATCCTGAGAGTCTGGCTGTCTCTCTACTCCACCCCTGTGTGGTGGGAATGGGACACAAATTCATTATACACTCACTCTTTGGGCTTCCCATCATGGAATGGTGGGATCCCTGTATTCCCAGGGCTCATCCACCAACACAGAATCCTTTGCAATAACAGCAGCATCCTGGTTTTCTCTCTTTATTGCCCTGTGTCCATTCACTCCACTCAAAACACTGATTTTTCTCTGTGTGCATGTGTAGGTATTTATCCACATGTGCTCTGCTTATCAAACATTATCCAACCCAGTCAAATTTTTATTCCCTGATCAAAAGCTTGTTCCACTTAGAGCCATAATTCCTAAAGGGGTGTTGCAATCTCGCTGCAGTTAATGGAGTTACAAAAAACCCCGACAAATCAGGCCTCTGCTGGGTGTTGGCAATTCTCTCATTAAGTACAAGCATTTACCAATTCCAGATTTATGTAGAGGGGAAAAAAAAAAAAAAAATCAACAAGCTCTCCCTAGTGTACTAAGAATAAAGAAATGTAGAAGACAAAGAATGAAATGAAAAGTATGTGAAATTAAAAATAAATAAAATAACATGAAAAAATCAATCTTTCTTCCTTTTTGCCATTTTGTTTATTGATTCCAGCATCCCCACTAAAATAACACTGCAGTAGGATTGTTAGAAAAAACATAGGTGGATTAAATAAAATTAGATTTCAAAAGATTCAGGTGATAAAAGATGATTAGATAAACTAGACAGATAAATCGATGGAGAGATGAATAAGTCAGATACCAAATTTACTGTCTGGGGGATCCACTGAGCTCCTTCTATTACAATTTGAATGTGCATTGGAGATTTCTCAGAAGCTGCCAGATCTGACAAAATGACACTGTACTTGCCAGCACTGTTGGACCCCCAGTCCAGATGCACCTACTCTAATGCTCCCCTTGGAAAGAACCCACTCCACTGTAGAAATCACGCTGACAAACACCACACCTCACTCCCATAGCTATAGGCCACAGAAGGTTCTGTGAGGAAATAAATATTCCTTTGTGTTTGAGCAGAAAAATATATCAGATCTCTTGCTTCTACTACAGGTCATTAAATTGGCTTTATTACCCCTTTCAATCAAACATCCTGACTTGTTTAGCAGGATGAGCTTATTCCCTGGTGAAACACTGCCAGCTTAATCAGTAACCCTCCTCCCAGTCCCAGCATCTGCCTGGCAAAGTTGCTGTTTGAGCAGAGTGTCCTGGGGTTCCTTTTCTTCTAGAGCAGCCCCTGAGGCTACAAGCTGCAAGGCAGGGTGCTTTGAACCTGCCCTAGGCTACTCCATGTGTAGAACTGGTGACTTATCCACACAGAGAGAATATAAGAGCCATTTAAATTCTCCTTTTCTGGGTCACATTAAAAATGTGTTTTGGCCTGCTGCAAGGACTGGACTCCAGCCAACGTGCTCACTGTGTGGGCTGTGTTAAGATTTATGATGTCCCTTAACTAATCATTTTCTAGCTGTTGAGTTCTTGAGATTTGTAAATAATGCGGCAGATAAGTGCTCTGCCATCTGAACCGAGCTTCAAAACAAAGTTCTCTGCTATTGGAAAAGAGGAGGGTGTGTCTGCACACAGCCTCACTGGAGGATGAAGCACATACTCTGTGCCAGCAAGGAAAACAATTATCTTTCAATGAAAGAGTGTTTTGGTGGATTGATTCACTTTCCAAAGGCACTGTATGAACCAGTTAGACAGCCCTGTCCGTGTGGGGGACGCTGCAGCTCAAAAGGGTCCCCTTTAGTTACCCACTTGTTGAAGACACCACAGGGAACGCCCCCACTCTTGGCAGAGGTTTGAAAAGGGGATTACAAGTGGTTGATGTTTGCTTTCCTACAAAAGCTATTTGCCATCACTGTGAAGAACACAGTCAGGTCATGTCCCATACAACATTTCCAAGGGATACCTTAATTTCTGCATTATGAATTTGATTCACAGTCATTCAGGAGAACCTGCCCTGCTGAATCCTGAGACATCTCATCAAATCTTATGTTGTTTCCACTTATGACTTTATGGCCTTCACAAACATATAATGAACAGCACCATCAGTTTCTGCTGCATCCAAATAAAACCACCACTCTGAAATACTCTATCACTAATGCAGTGTGTTACCCACCTTGAGTCTCAAGTCTATTTTTAAAAATGATTTATGAACAAAAATTGACACACATAATTAACCTAATTTGAATATTCCATGGTAAATGTTATTATAAATCTCTGATCTAAATTAAACAAAATTAAATCCTGATAAAAATTTACCATCCTGCAGACCCCAAATGAGCCCATGGTTTAATGGAAGATATCATGTAAAAACCATTAGCTTAAAACTGAATGAAACTCATTCTTGCACTATTAATTCTAGTCCTTTGGTTTTATACTTAAGGTTTTTGCAGATTATGCTTAATTAACTTTTTTTCTAATGGTATTTAAATTAGCTGTTCTATATGTGATAAGAATACCTTGACAGATATGTTTCTGATTTGACCTGCAGGATTTCACTTCAGAAAGTTTCAGTAGTTTGATGTCTGTTGCATCCTTTCTTCCCTGTCCTGGCTTCCTCTGAGCCAAACACTTTCCTCTCATGCCTTTGATATCTTAGGAAGGCAGACAGCTACAAATCTTCAGCTCCAATCAAGCCACTGCATATCTATTTGGATTTCAAGTGGCATGAAAAGAAANTCCTCTGAGCCAAACACTTTCCTCTCATGCCTTTGATATCTTAGGAAGGCAGACAGCTACAAATCTTCAGCTCCAATCAAGCCATTGCATATCTATTTGGATTTCAAGTGGCACAAAAAAAATTAATTCTAAAGCAGGTTAGAGAAAAAAAATACTTTTTTTAAAAACTCACTGTGTTAAATGTATGTCTTGGTTTAGCACAGAGTCAAAATCTCTGTTTTGAACAAAGAATATCCCCTTAGTGTGCCCTTCTTTTTACCCACACAGCAGTGAGCTTAGGAGCACTCCTGGAACACAGCTTTGGTCATGAAACACATGGGGAGAAAAAAAAACCCTTCAAAGTACATGAAAGTAACAAGAAAGAGCTTCTATCCACACATCAAGTTTGTTCAGCTCACACCAGAGCAAGATTTATCCAAGAGACCTCACCTACCTTTCACCTTTTCAACTACAACATATTGTCAGCACCAAAAATTAAACATGTGTCCAATCCTGAGTGAGCACATCCCTAATGTTAACAAGACAGATACCCCCCAAAAAATGCAAACAACTGTTTGGACAGTAGTATTAAAGTGTCTAACTTTGCTTCACTTCCAGCTCTGCAGAAGCTGTGCCCATGTACCCATCATTTCTGTGCCATGGATCACTCAGGTGGACACTGCATCCTTCCATCAGCCAGAGGAGCAGAACATGCAACCTGTTTCTTACCTGAGGTCCCTCTGGAAAGGATGGAAGGAAAGCCTTGGGGTCTGGACACTTGCAAAGGAGTTTGGATGCAGTCTCAGCAGTGCAAAATGGTGGGCTCCTCCCTCATTTATTGCAGGAAGTTTTGCCGCTTACAATTGTGCTCTTTTTTTTTTTTGAATCCTAAAATAAAATAGGAAAAAATGCAACAGGATTAAAAAAAAAAATCATAAATCACACGTTCTGTAGTAGAACAGACTTTCTAGTCTTAAAATGGAAGAAGCACTGAGGGTCAGATTGGTTTAGTTACTGTTAGTGAAGATTATAGAATCCTTGCTAAACCATTTTGGAGGTGCTCAAGAAATGACTGGATATGGCACTCAGTGCTCTGGCCTAGTTAACAGGCTGGTGGTCAGACAAAGGTTGGACTTGATGATCTTTCCAGTATAAATTCTGTGAACTTGAACAGACTCATTTCCCACTGTGAGCCTCCCTATGGTAGATCCATAGTTGTCTTAATTAACTTTTTAATTTTGATAGCAATACTATTGAATAGTGTCAAATCTCAAGAACATTATAAAATATTGTTATAATGCCTTGTCAAAATAATCTGACTAGCAGGACTTATAAGACCTACATCTAATTGTGAATTATAATATAAGTAGTCAGAAATGTCAATTCATCTTCTTCTGATTTAAAACCTTGTATGATCCTTAGCATACCTGATTTTGGTATGTTATTTTTGTCATTTGGGATGACAAAAATAATGAATTAATAAGTAAAATAACTTTTCAGTTTATTATTTTTGTCATCCCAAATGGACACTGTTTCCAGCCTACTACAACTACCTGTTTTCCCTGTTTCTGCCCAAGAGCAAGCTAGTTTGGGGTTTGAAAAATTTTTGGTGAGAGGGATGTTAGTCAAGATCTACTGAGTCTTAACCACAAAATTACTTCTCCAGGATGGCTGCAGAGTGAGCTGGGCAGGTTAGTCAGTGATGTTACTGGTACTGCATCAATCCCAACATTCCCTGTGTGTTACAGCAGCTGTTGGAAAGCACAGTCCAAGGTCTCACAACTCTGGTGGCATTTCTCTCACTGCAGTGTCATATGAGGCATTAAGTTCCCCTAGAAGTGCTCCATTTGTATCTTGCTATCCAATCAAAGCAAAAGAATTTTAAGAGTCTTTCATATATTAAAGACTTTCTGGCCTCATTTAAAAGACATTGTGGAGGATGCTGATGTTTGCTTTGGTCAGAAACATTGCTATCAAATCATCACATAATCACAGGACAGATTCACTATGCAAATTCTACTGATAATTGGATACAATACTAAAAAAAATGGGAGACTGGCAGGAAACACTAACAGAAAATCATTGTTATTATCTTTCAGAAACACTCAGTCAAGCTCCACTCTCATTTGCACTGGTGTAAATTTAGCACAGGTCCATTCACTCCAGCAGCCTTGTGATTCTGTCAGCCCAAGTCTGGAGCCTGGCACAGTCACTGCAGAGCCAGTTATTTGCAGTTTGAGGTTTACAATGATGAAACAAAGCTGTGCTCACTCTATCATCACCATTCTTGTGACATGCAGTAGGTAAACTGAATCATGGCCTCTGTCCTAGACATCACCCTGTTTTTTGGGTGATCTATGTCATCTTGTTCCTCCCCCCAGAACTTCAGAAGTAGGAACAATGAAGAAAAAAATTGCAAAAGTATTTTTTTTATTTTTTTCTTTTTTAATTCCCCTCTCAAGACTAATGAAAGTTTCTAAATGGCTCAATTCATCTAATTTGTAAAACGAATTATCCCACACAGAAAATTCCTGTTATGAGATTTCTGGATGAGAGAAAAATATCTCAGAAATCTTCCCCAGACTCAAGTGTTTTGGATGAAGCACCTGCAGTATTCTGCACTTATCTGGAGTTTTAAACTTCTTGGAGTTTACTCAGCATAATAATCAGAGGTGAATTAAGGTTATCACAACTTAAAAAGACCTCTAGTGCTACAGTATGTTGATACTTGAGAGGAGAGGGGAGAAAAGTACCTATTCTCTAGTGTTCCAGTGAAACAGAAAACCCAACATACAGGGTAATTTATTTTTAATGTTTCCAGATTTTTAATGTTTACAGATGGGAAGAGAAAATGACATCAATTTATGACCATTCTCAGGATATTTCAACTGGATGAACAGCATTTAAAATATGTGTATGAAATACTGGATGGATGAAGTTTTGAATCTGAGAAGTCATTAAGTCCTTATTTGGCTTAACTTGGAAAGACTGTTCAATAATTAGTAGAATTTTTTATATTCAAGAGGCAAGGAGAAAGACATTGATGATACAAAAATGACCACAGAGAACAGACTATAAAATAACCAAGGCAAAAAAATCTATGCAGATTTTATGTGAAAGGTGATATTTCATTTATAGATTTACAAGATGTCACATTTATGATTCCTAAAATGTTCAATAGCAAATGGGAAATATCCACAGTGATTTCAAAGTGCTCAGATTAATAGTTGTTAAAGTAGATGGGTTTATTAGTACAAAAGTTATGGATTGTGCAGAGAGTAGAAGTGCAGAAATAATGATTAAAAAAAAAAAAAAAAAAAAAAGAGAAAAGCAGAGTAAAAGCCCCAAAACTCATCCTGCTGAGATGAAATTAAAGTTGACTTTGCAAGACAGTTTTTCAGGAGTTCCTGAGCCCTTGGGAAGGCAGAGAGGCAGAAGTTTTCTTCTGCATAGAGAAACCACCTGCTTCTATGGGAGACCAGACTGGAAACCAAGACACCCTGTTTCAGAACAGCACCTGAGCTCCAGAAAACTCTCTGCACCTTTCAGGGCAGGTGTAACATTTGATAACACAACAAGACACATGGTTATTCTTTTTAAAGCATAGCAGTGGTAGTGTCTGGACTCCTTTATTAAGTCTCCTCGTGTTCCAAAGCTTATCCTGGGTCAGCTCTCCTCTTCCTCAGGTTCATCCCCTACTGGTGGTTCAGGAAACATCTAGATTTTTCCCTTCAGTCATATAATTAAATACATTTTTTAATTCATTGTCTGAACTGGCAGCAAATTGCACAAGATGGAGCTTTTTCACTTTCACAAAAGGGTAACTTCTTAATGGAGAAAAAAAGGATAAAACAGGACCACCCACAGACATGGGCCAGGCAACCAATCTAAAGTTTTCTGTCCTACCTTAGAAAAATGCCCAACCTGGGAGGGAAGGTCACAGAGCCAGGGTTGTGTCAGTCCCACAGCACAGCCTGTGAGGACATAACCCATTAAAAACTCAAAGAGTGTTAACACAAAATAAAAAAACAGGCAGGGGGTGGAGAAATAGCTCATATACACCTGGAAGCTGAAAAAATACCACGTGGAACTTCAGATTCCTAAAAAGGTACCAAATGGCAGGAGGGCATGACATGCCTGTTCACTGGTAATTTCTGACCAACACAGCAGAGATAAAACTCCTCCTTTTTCCTCTTCCCCACTGTATTTTGCCTCCCTTTTCACCTCTGTTCCCTCTGGAGCGAGCTGAGCAGCACTCCCCACTCCATAGGCAGTCTACATTAAGTGCTGAGAAAAAGCCAGTTAATCTACCAGTTAAAGGAATTACCTCCCCTCTGCTTTGCTTTGCCACCACAGGAACTCCACACAGAGCCTGCAAGTTTTTCCTGTTGAAGGGAGCAAACACTCCACCTATAAAAGCAGCTTTATCAAACAAGGAGAGCCTGGCTTTGCTTATTTGTGTTAATTACCACAGCTTGTGACAAAAGAATTTTTCTTCTTTCCCAAAAGTGTTTGCTTTCATGTTTAGAGAAAGAAAACGAAAAGAAAAATTACAAGAACTTATTAATATGTCAGGGTAATTGCTTTGTACAGTGCAGGGTGAATAGAGAATGCTCAGACCTTTCACTGAAGCTGCAATCACTGGCAAATGGTAATACATGCTCAAAGCAAATAGATTAAGATTAAAAACATTTGTAGAGAATGCCACAAGAGATTAGAGCACTTGTACAGATATCTCCCCTTCAACAGGAAAAAAAAAAAGAAAAAGAATACCAACCTATCAGCATAATTTTATCTGCAGCCCCAAACAAAATGTTAGCTAGAAATTGTTCATTCTAAGTCTGGAAAATTCACTTTGGCACATGAGAGCTTCACATGAGAACCACATATATGAAGGAGCAAAGCTAAATTACACAGACATTGTGATGAAGAGCCGAGTGCAGTGGCAAGATCACAGAGCAAATCTCATGCAGGACCATCACAGGAATATTATGCAAGCCTGCCCTTTATTTTCTTCTATCAGGAAAGGCAACTGATGGGTATTATCACAAGTTTCAAGAAATAATAGATCCTATGTCTTCCAAGACCTTGGAAATGGATTTGTTTGTGTGTCTAAACCAGAAGAACTCAAAGTCCTGGGGTTAATAATGAGATACTTAAGCCCAAGAAAAAAAGAAACAGATGTTCAGTAGTACCAATACTTTCTGTTGCACTGGCATTACAAAGAAAATATTTCTCCCAGCTAGAAAATATACCCACGATATACCTCTACAAACTTCTCTTCGTAGCATGTATTATAACTTTCATGGAAACTTCAAAAATTTGAACCAGTTGGG
>VYXB01001934.1:926-11913 GCA_013397135.1 Pachyramphus minor | reverse complement strand
TATTTTAAATGTCTTAATTATTTTTAATTTTCATTTACTTACTTTAAATCCCTATTTATTCACACTAATCTTAATTTTTAACATTTTCAATTATCATTTTGCCTTTCCATTTTATTTTCCTTCTTTCCCTTAGACACTTTATTTTCTCCTTTAATTTTTTGTTCTTACCCCCTTAATATTATTTTTCAACCTTTATTTGCATTTTCTGCTCTGCGAGAACGACTCAAACCAACCCCCCATCCCCTCATTAGGAGCTTTTTTTGATCCCAAACTTTCCTTTCCCAAGGTTTTTTCCTCCTTTACTTTTCCCTTTGAGCCGGGAATAAAAAATTCCCGGGAAAAGCGGGAGCAGCCAATCAACAACCCAAGCAGGGAGGGGAAGGAGATGCTGGAAAATGAGGAGATTTGGGATTATTTTGGTTTTCCTTGGTGGGGACGTGGCCAGAGGGGCCTGGAGTTGGATCCAGGACCGGGATCAGCTCTGGGATCGCTGCTCTCTGTGCTGGGGGTGATGGATAATGAGCAGTGATGATCCCAATTAATTGCAGCTGCCTCGTTATGCAAATGAGCAGCACCGGGGGGGTCTGTGGGTGAGGGGTGTCCCATCCCACCCCACTGCCACCTTTGGGGGTGGGAGGTGGGGGAGATGTGGGTGCCAAGGGCACCTCTGCCCCCTTGGGAGAGATCCCAGAGCGGGTTCTCCAGAGAAACTGTGGATACCCCATCCCTGGGAGTGTGTGAGGCCAGGCTGGATAAACCTGGAGCAACCTGGGATCCTGGGAGGTGGGGGTGGGACGGGATGGGCTTTAAGGTCCCTTCCCACCCAAACCATTCCAGGATTCTGTAACAGGGAGAAGCTTCTTGCTGGGCTGGTGCCAGGGTGGAATCATGGAATGGTTTGGGACCTTCAAGGACCTTGAGGATGATCTTCCACCCCCTGCCATGGGCAGGGACACCGTCCACAAGCCCAGGTTGTTCCAAGCCCCATCCAACCTGGCTTTGGACAATTCCAGGGGTGGGTTCTCCTAAACACATCCAGGGATGAGCAGGGAACGAGTAGGGCAGGAACACCTTCGACTGCTCAAGATGCCCCAGGGATGGGACATCCCAAACACTTCCAAGGATGGGACATCCCAAACACAACCAGGGATGGGATGTCTTGAACACATCCTGGGATGGGATGTCTCAAACACTTCCAGGGGTGGGATGTCTTGAACACTTCCAGGGGTGATCAGGGCAGGAACACCTTCCACCGCTCAACACGTCGCGGGGACGGGACATCTCAAACACATCCGGGGTGAGCCGGGAACGCGCATCCCGTCCCTCCCCACACGGCCGCGTCTCTGTGCTCTGTCGCAGGCGGGAGCCTCTCCAAGCAGGACTGGACCATCCAGTGGCCCACGACGGAGCCGGGCAAGGAGAACAGCCCCGGGTGCCAGGCGGAGCCGGGGCAGTGGGCACGGACGCACCTCTCGCAGAGCCCCAAGGTCCAACCCAAGTGCGGGCAGCACCACTGCCACGGGGGCTCGCCCCACGCGCCCCGCTACACCCACGTGGACCGACTGACGGTGGAGGCCCACCCGGGGCTGTGCCCCCCGCTCGAGTCCGGCCACCGCTCGCTGCCGCCGTCCCCCCGGCAGCGCCACGCCGCCCACACCCCCCCGCGCACCCCCAACATCGTCACCACCATGACCCCGCCGGGGACCCCCCCCGTGCGCCGCAGGAACAAACTGAAGCCCCCCGGGACTCCCCCGCCCTCCTCGCGGAAGCTCATCCACCTCCTCCCCGGCTTCACCGCCCTGCACCGCAGCAAGTCCCACGAGTTCCAGCTCGGACACCGCGTGGATGAGGCGCACACCCCCAAGTAAGTGGGTGCCGGGGGGTGTCGCGGGGGAGAATCCCGCCCCAGCTCCTTGGGGAAAGCGCTTTTATCCCTCAGCGTTGGAGCGGGGTGGCTCGGTTCGGGCCCTGACGTGGGGAATCCTTTGCGGTTCCGGCAGTCGGCACAGATGTTGCGGGATGGCGCCTGCTTTGCTCCCTCGTTTTGGGAGCGCGGGGTGGACGGGGAGCATCCCGAGGGGCACCGGGGCTGCTGGTTGGCAAAGCCCTGGAATGCCGGAGTGTGGGATGGGTGCGGTTTTGTGGCTGCAGCGCAGGGGTGCGAGCACGTGCAAGATGGGAAGGATCGTCTTCCGGCTGAAGTGGGGATATATGGATATGGAAAGCCTTAGGGAGATGACAGTTCCCATCCTGGCACCTCCCGGCATGTTTTCTGTCCCTGGTGGTGTTCGGAGGAGGCTCTCCAGTCCCTGCCCACATTCCCGCTGCTCCTGCTCTGCGGCTCCGGTGCCGGCAGAGGCTGCTGCTGTGCAGGGAAAGGATTCCCTGGTGCCAACACTCTCCATCTCTTTCCACGCCTTTTGATGTCCGTGCTCAGAATCCCCTTCTGCTGCCCCTGTGTGGGGGGACAAAGGGGACCAGGAGCCGCCTTGGGGCATCATCTGCTCCCCCCGAGGAGGGAGGGGCTGCTCCCCGCTCCCCTCCCAAATCAGGAGCCCCAGGACAAACTGCCCCGTTGTCCCTAAATGTGGGGTCCTTGAGGATAAAAAGGCGGTGCCGGGATCCCGGGCAGGGATGTGGTGGCAGCCTGGTTACCCTGGCACACAGCTCAGCCCCTCCTGCCCATCCACAGTGCTCCCGCTGGGACACGTGAGGAGTCAAAGCCCCCTCTGTCTTCCCGAGCTGCTCCAACTGCCAAGCCCGGAGCTCCCCTTGGATTTGGGGTGGCAGATGTGTCTGGTGGCCTCACACCATGGTGTCACCTCCGGGGCTGTGGCGGCTGCTGGGCTGCAGTCGCTGCACAAGGTGAGGGTGGTCACCCTCCTTCTCCCCTGGGCTGGGAGGTTTTGGTCTCTGAAGGCTTTTAGTGTCTGGAATTTAAACTCTTTCAGCTGGAAAATGCCTCTTGCAAGGCCACAACCACCCCCTGTGCTCAGGCACTGGAAGGTCATGTTTCCTTTGGTCCATGAGAGAGCATCACCAGGGCTGCAGGAGGGAACCCTCACTCAGCTGCCCTTATCCTTCTCCTTTTCTCCTTCTCCTTCTCCTTCCCCTCCTCCTTCCCCTCCTCCTCTCCTGTGTTTATTTGTCCATGTCTCCCCCAGCCAGAGCAGCCCTTGCTGAGGACAAAGCTTCCCCTTGGTCCCCCCAGGCTGGTTGATCCCCAAGGTGGGTGGTCACCACATGCTCCAGGTCACCCTGACATGGGGCTGGGGCAGGTTTGGATGAGGGTGTCTGGACCTCACTCCAGGATACTCCTCATCACTCCAGGATACTCCTCATCCCCCAGTGGGGATGGGATTCCTCGACTTCCTGCGAGGGCACGGAGCAGGGAAGGGCGTGGAGATGGGAATCTGGCACAGGGTTGGACAAACACAGTGATGTCCCCTTTTCCTTCATCGCTCTCCACCTTCCTGGCACAGGATCCCAGAGAAGCTGTGCTGCTCCTGAATCCCTGGAAGTGTCCAAGGCCAGGTTGGAGCAACCTGGGCTGGTGGAAGGTGTCCCTGCCCATGGCAGGGAGGTGGAACAAGATCAGCTTTAATCTCCCTCCCAACCCAAACCGCTCTGTGACTCCTCTGATCCCCGCCTAACTCCCTCCAGTTTTCCCAGTGTCTCCAGTGCTCCCTTCCCGGTGCAGCCTGAGCTCCTGACCAGTGAGTGAAGAGGGAAAGGAGCTGCTGTGACTCGGGCTGTGCTGTGCTCACACCCCACCAGGGGCCACCGCGGCGCTGCGGAAGGGCCCGGTCTCCAAAAGCTGCCGGGAGAACCGGGGACGTTCATTTCTCTGATGGCACTTAATGATTTTCCAGGAGACAACCACTAAATCCTGCTTTCTAATCCCATTAGTGTTTCGGGATCGTAATTAGTGCGTTAAAGAGGCAGCTTCTTCTTTTCTCCAGCGCAGGCATGTTGGAGTCTGACTTGTTTATTAGCCTGGATGTGGTGGATCAGACATCAGGGACAGAGGAAAAGCAGCTTTTTGGGGGCTGTTCTCAGCTAATTGTTGTTTTACAGCCCTGCAGTTGTAGGGTGGGGGTTTTTTATTGTCACCCTTCCGTGGTGTCCGAGTCCTCTGTGCTCTCTGCAGGTGGGTGGGTTCCTCCAGACCTGGAACATGGGATGGAGCTCATCCCTTGAAAGGTGATTTCCAGCCTCCCCTGCTCAACCCCTTCTGGTTTCAGCTCTGCCACGGGGCTCTTGGGTTGCTTTGGGCTGGGGCCTCCTGTTCCCTGTGTTCCAGCGGGGAGGGAGGTCCTAGACCTGAGAGCTGATAGTTTGAGGACATTCCTGGGGATCCCAGGTGCTGGGTGGGATCACAGGGTGCTTTGGGTGGGAAGGGGCCCTAAAGATCATTTAGTTCCGGCCCACAGGGACACCTTCCACCAGCCCAGGTTGCTCCAAGCCCCGTCCAACCTGGCCTTGGACACTTCCAGGGATCCAGGGGCAGCCACAGCTTCTCTGGGCAACCTGGGCCAGGGCCTCCCCACCCTCCCAGCCAGGAATTCCTTCCCAATCTCCCATCTATCCCTCTGGCAGTGGGAAGCCATTCCCTGTGTCCTGTCCCTCCAGTCCCATGTCCCAAATCCCTTCATCTCCTCACCAGCCATCCCCCAAAACCCGGGTGGGGTGAGTGGACTGGGCAGAGCCAGGGAAGCCCTTGGCAAAGGCAGGAAGGTCTCTCCCCATGAGCTCTGGGATTGATGGAAAGAAGGTCTCTCCCCGTGAGCTCTGGGATCGATGGAAGGAAGCTCTCAGGGTGCTCTGGGGCTTCTCCCCCGGATTTTTCCACCCCAGCACAGGCAGAAAAGTAAAACACCCCCATATATTTGCCACAGCAGCAGCAGCAGCCACCGGTTCTTCCCTGCAGCGAGGCCACCACGCACCCCCCGACTCTTGCCAGCAGCTCATAACCTCACTCGATTGTTGCATCCTGGACCTTCCTTCCAGCATTTAATCCATCATTTTCATGCACCAAGGCCTCCTGAAGCAAGGGTTGAGTGGGTTTTTTTTTTTCCTTTGAGCCTGCAGCTTTCCTGCCCGGAGTCTCCAGCTGTTGACCGTAAGTCGGAGGTACGGAACATTTCCTCCTAAAAAGATCCCCCGGCTTCCATAAATCCACAGTCCGTAAACGTCTCCCGAGCGCTCCTGAAACGGAAACAAACCATTTGGAGTGGCTGATAATATAATGCCCGTTTAATAGCTCATGAATTCCACGGGCCATTTAAATCTTTCAGGGATAGTTAATGATTATTCACCGGGAAGGAGGCAGGGAAGGGACAAACTCGGAATGGAAGGGCTTAAAAATACAGAGTTGGAGGACTGAAGTCCAGCTACTTCAGGGTGAGGTGTGTTAACCCTTGGAAGGCAAGTTCTGCCCTGGGGTGTCCTGCCCAAAGAGGTGGGTGGTGGTCTTTACACTTACACCTGTCCTTGGACCCATCCTTTGTCCTTGGACCTGTACTTAGACCAATCTTTGTACTTAGACCCATCCTTCTTCCTTAGACCCGTCCTCCATCTTTAGGTCTGTTCCTTGGACTCATCCTTGGACCCCTCATTAGACTCATCCTTCATCCTCTGACACGTCCTTCATCCTTTGGCCCTTCCTTCTTCCTTTGGCCCATCCTTCATCTTTAGACCCCTCCATAAACCCATCCTTCATCATTCCACCCCTCCTTAGACCCATCTTTCATCCTCTGCCCCGTCCTTTGTCCCCTGACACATCCTTAGTCCTTAGACCCATCCTTCAGCCTTTGACCTGTACTGAGACCCCTCCTTCATCTTTAGGCCCATCCTTAGACCCTTCCTTCATCCTTGGACCCCTCACTGGACCCTTCCCCTGCCCCGTCCTTTGTGCCCTGCCCCATCCGCGGTGCCGTGGCCGCAGTGCAGGGCAGCTGAGCCCAACCCCAGCTGTGCTGCCCAGCTGTGGCTCCTGTTGCCAGGCTGGTGTGTGGCCAGACCCCTGAATCCGTGGCCTCCATGGAGCAGCCCGGGATGAGCAGCTGGGAGGGCAGATCCCCAGGGAATTCCGGCAGCGTGGGCTGGAACACGAAGCAGCTGCTGCAGAGCACAGCCTGCTCTGGTTTGGGTCTGGAGGAGGCTCCTCCAGCTCCAGGCAGCCTGATTTTGGAGAAGTTTTCCATGAATTCTCCTTGCCCTGCATCGTTGCACTCACATCCCAGGTGTACTGGTGGAAAATCCTGTGGATTCAGAGCCTTCTCTTGGTTGTTTTCCTGCCCCTCAGCCCCTTTGGCGCTGGGGTTGTTATTTGGGGTGGGTTTTCCACAGCAGGATATCCTGGGTGGGTGAGGTCAGGTGTGAAGTTCACATCCCCATTTTCTTCTTTTCCTTTTTCCTGGTGCTGTTTCCAACTCTGAGCCAACTCCCAGCTCGACCCTCCTCTGCCCCGTGGGTGTTTTCCTCCATCCCACGGAGAACCCCCTTGGAACAGGACAATTCCTGTGGCACTTGCTGAAGTCTTGCATCCTCCAGGGACCATTTAGGCCAGGATTCAGCCCAGCAGATTTGTGGCTTTTTGACTGACTTAATTGCCCAATATTCTGTATTAAATCAGAGCAAGGAGCAGGTGAAGCTTCCCCTGTGCCTCAGGAGCTCACAACGGGCAGCAGCTCCAGCCCGAGCCACGAGGGGCTGTGAGCACAGGCAAAAAAAGGGGAAATGCTCCAATTTACCCTTGGAATTTTTAATACAAGGATCNGCCAGGGCCTCTCCACCCTCACAGCCAACAATTCCTTCCCAATCTCCCATCTAACTCTCCCTTTGGCAGTGGGAAGCCATTCCCTGTGTCCTGTCCCTCCATCCCTTGTCCCAAGGCAGGTGAATCAGAACTCCAAAAACTGGGGCCAGGGGTCCTCTCACCTCCCCCAACCCCTCTGAGCAGCTTGTGGTTAAACTGTCCCTCAGAGTTAATCATCTGAGCTGGTCTTAAATGCCACTGAGTGTCAGGTCATTAATTCTGCTGCTCTGCACCTTTGCAATAACGATGCTCCCCCGTGTACCAATTCCAGCCTCCCAGGTACATCGATTATTTGATGTTCTGCATGGGTGGGATTTGGAAGGACGGAGACAGCTCCTGTTCCTGGTGTATTTCTGACCATTCCCAGCTTTGGAAAGGCAGGTGGGCTCTTGGCACTGGGGATGAGCAGGAGGTGGATGTTTGCAGAGCAGGTGGATGCAGCAGGACACTGCAAACGTGTGCAGATAATCCACGTGCTGTGTCCTGTGAGGGGAGCAGGGCAGCCAATGGCCCCTGGGCTGTGCCAGCCCTGGTGTGTCCCAGCCCCAGGGCAGTGCCCGTCCCTGTGCTGGCACTGCTGGGGCACCTCCAGCCCTGGGGGCACTTCTGGCACCTCAGACAAGAGACACTGAGGGGCTGGAGCNAAAGCCCTGTGGATGTGGCACCTGGGGACAGAGGGCAGTGGTGGCCTTGGCAGTGCTGGGGGGTGGTTGGACTCGGTGACCTTATTTTCCAACTGAAAGAATTCCATGATTCCACGATTTCAGCGCTGTGTTGCTCACCCTGTGCCGCGTCTGAAAGCGCAGAGCCCCACCTGGTTCTGCTTCGACAGGCAGAGCACCGAGGGGAGGGAATTTGGAGAGCAAAACGAGCAGCGTCCCCCTCCCTGCATTTCCAAATCAGCTCGGTGATTAATCCGGGCGCCTCTGGCGGTGAGTCAGGGCTGTGGAGCCTCGCGCAGCTCCTGGAATGTCCGCAGCTCTCCCAAGGTCCGGTTTGCACTCCCCTCCCCCAACCCCTCTGAGGCGCCGGTGACAAAGCGGCTCGGAGCTGCAATTATCCCGCTGCTCCTCGGGTGTGTCATTAGCGCTAATTCCTGCCCCCTGTTCCAGCCATCCAGAGGCTCCGGGAGCTCTCACGTGCTCCGAGGAGAAACTTTGCTCCGTGTCCTTTGAGGAGAAGTTTCCTCACTTTGGGCGCGATGGGGAATTTCTGTAAGGATCAGGGGGAGAGGGGGCAGAGCTCTCCCGCTGCCCCTGGGGCAGCAGAGGGCACGGAGGGGGCAGCGCTGTGGGCAGTGCCCCTGGGGGTGACCAGGAGGTGGGTGGTGGTGGCACAACAAGCAGGATGTGCTTGTGCTCTTCCCAGCTCTCTCCTGCAGCTGTAGCTGGGCAGGAAAGACCACGAGGCAGCTCCTGGCTCGGACTCTTTGCAGTCCAAGAGGTCGGTGGGTGCATTTCAGCCTGACCTGGGGAGCTCTGGCTGGGCTGAGCTCCATGTGCTGCCCTTCTCACCTCAGTGACAGTGTTGAGTCCATCACATCCCTTTTCTTGGCCGGGTTTGGCAGCCCTGGAGGGGTTTGGGGCTGGGAAATGGGATCATGTGCCACTGGAGAGCTCTGTGGTCTTCAGCCCACCCTCCTCTCCTCTCCAGGCTGGGAGAGCTTGTTGGGGTTCACCTGGAGAAGAGAAGGATCCAGGGAGACCTGAGAGCCCCTTGCAGGGCCTAAAGAGGCTCCAGGAGAGCTGGAGAGGGACTGGGGACAAGGGATGGAGGGACAGGACACAGGGAATGGCTTCCCACTGCCAGAGGGCAGGGAGAGATGGGAGATTGGGAAGGAATTCCTGGCTGTGAGGGTGGGGAGGCCCTGGCCCAGGTTGCCCAGAGAAGCTGTGGCTGCCCCTGGATCCCTGGAAGTGTCCAAGGCGAGGCTGGATGGGGCTTGGAGCAACCTGGGCTGGTGGAAGGTGTCCCTGCCCATGGCAGGGGGTGGATTAGACCTCTAAAGGTCCCTCCCAACCCAAACCATTCCATGGTTTGCTGGCAAAGCTGCTCTGCTTGGCTGAGTCCTGCTGTCTCGGGATGGGAAAACACTGGGGGCACCCCCAGGTCATTCCAGGACTCTTCCAGTGTGGAAGAGCCTCCAACAAGAGGAACTCACCCTCACCACCCTCTCTTGGCCGCAGCTCCCCCCACACTGCCCTGATGTGTCCCTGTGTAACGGTGGAAACGAAGAAAACAGAAGGAGCTTAATGAGAAACAGCTCCTGCTCCAGGATCCTGGCAATTACCTCCTCCAGCCCCTTCCCTGGGCCTGCTCCCAGCACCATTCCTGCTGCCCTCCCGCAGCCCTGTCTCCTTGGATCCCAGGAGGAGGGAGGGAAAAAAAACCCCTCAAAACCTCTTTGGCTCCAACTCCCTTCAAAGAACTTCCCCGGCTTTATAATTTGCAGGCGTAAGAAAAAGTTCCACTTTGTGCTTGGAAAAGAGAATAATAGATCAGTGAGGCCTGAACCTTCAAATTCAGCCATCCAGGGAAGTGGGGACAGGCCCTTGGATAAATATTTAACTGCTGAGGCCTTTGATATGAAGAACCTGCTTTTCCTCTGGCCCGAGGAGGGAGGGTTTGTTGCCTCTTCCGGCAGCGAGGAGGATAAATGTAACATCTGCTGGCTGGTCTCTATTTATTCTTCTTAATATCAAACATTGTGTGGGGTTTGCTCAGCTCTGGGTGTGTAATGAAGAAATTTCAGCTCTTCAGACGGGTCCAAATAATCCCCTGGCTTTGCCCTGAGCCCTGAAAATGCTCCAGCAGCCGGTGCTGTCCCTGCTGGAACGGGGAGGGGTTGGGATGGCACCGGGAATGGGAGCTGCAGGTTTGGTTTTGTGGGTGAAAGGTGACCCAGAGAGGGTGGTGAGGTCGAGTTCCTCTTGTTGGAGACTCTTCCACACCCTGGAATGTCCTGTGGGTGCCCCCAGTGAGGGGGTTTTCCCATCCCAAGATGTGTTTCCCGCTGGGATGGCTCCAGCCGGGGGAGTTTTGGGGTCAAGCTCCCCAAACCTGTGTGGGGAGGCTCAGGCTGCTTGGCCAGGGAAGGCACTGGGGTTGTGTGGTTTATTTGGGAATTCCTGAAGAGAAGAGTTGGATTTTGCCAGCATGGGAAGCCAACAGGAAGGGAGAACTGAGAGCTCTTCTTCTGGAGAGGGACTGGGGACAAGGGATGGAGGGACAGGACACAGGGAATGGCTTCCCAGTGCCAGAGGACAGGGAGAGATGGGAGATTGGGAAGGAATTCCTGGCTGTGAGGGTGGGGAGGCCCTGGCCCAGGTTGCCCAGAGAAGCTGTGGCTGCCCCTGGATCCCTGGAAGTGTCCAAGGCCAGGTTGGACGGGGCTTGGAGCAACCTGGGCTGGTGGGAGGTGTCCCTGCCCATGGCAGGGGAGTGGAATGAGATCATCTATAAAGTATCTTCCAACCCAAACCATCCCATGATCCTTGCATTAAAAATTCCAGGGGTAAATTGGAGGGTTTCCCCTTTTTTTGCCTCTGCTCACAGCCCCTCGTGGCTCGGGCTGGAGCTGCTGCCCGTTGTGAGCTCCTGAGGCACAGGGGAAGCTTCACCTGCTCCTTGCTCTGATTTAATACAGAATATTGGGCAATTAAGTCAGTCAAAAAGCCACAGATCTGCTGGGCTGAATCCTGGCCGAGGCCCTGTGCTCCAGCCCAGGCAGGATCTTTAATCCTTTGCAGCTGAAATAAGGAGGAGAGGATTTCCACCCCCCTCCCCTTCTCTCCATTTCCCTTCCCTGAAGAGAAATTGGAGCGTGTTGGAGACAAGTGGTGAATAAAACACAGCCTGGCTCACTCAGCTGCAGGGTCAGCTCCCCTCTCTTTGCCTCAGTGTTGAACCCAAACCTCCTTCCATTTGAATGGAAATGGAAATTAAACCTCTTTTTTTTTTTTTGGATGACAATAAGAGTGAAGTGACAGCAAATACCTGCAGAGAAAATAGTTATTTTATTTTATTTTATTTTATTTTATTTTATTTTATTTACATTTTTTTCCCCCGGGGCCGGTGATAAGCGTTTGACTGATCCCAGAGAACAGCCGGGAACGAGCCATTCAGGCTGGAATGACACCTAAAGGGATTTGCGTGAAGCGATTCAAA
>VYXB01001933.1:183609-225216 GCA_013397135.1 Pachyramphus minor | reverse complement strand
TAGTATCCCTTCGAGTTCTGCATTCAAGTAATTAATGGAAGTGCTGAAGAGAACTGGGATGAGAATGGAGCCCTGTAGAACCCCACCAGTGACCAGTCACCAGCCTGATGTTACCCTGTTCACCACAAGTTTTTGTGCCTGACCTGTGAGCTGGTTGATCACCCATCATGGGTCTTTCAGCCCTGTGCTGGACTGTTTGTCCAGAAGGGGACTGTGAGAGACCANTGACTATCTCTCTAATTTGTCGAGGTTTCTCTTGAGGACCTCTCTGCCCTGGAGGATGTCAACAGCTCCTCTCAATTTGGTGTCGTCAGCAAACTTACTTAGTATCCCTTCGAGTTCTGCATTCAAGTAATTAATGGAAGTGCTGAAGAGAACTGGGATGAGAATGGAGCCCTGTAGAACCCCACCAGTGACCAGTCACCAGCCTGATGTTACCCTGTTCACCACAAGTTTTTGTGCCTGACCTGTGAGCTGGTTGATCACCCATCATGGGTCTTTCAGCCCTGTGCTGGACTGTTTGTCCAGAAGGGGACTGTGAGAGACCATATCAAAAGCTCTGCTGAAGTCCAAATAATTTACATCTGCTGGCTGTCCTAGATGGTCTAAGTGGGTTACCCTGTCATAGGAGGAAATCGGGTTTGACAAGCATGATTTAATCAATGGCGCTCAAGAGAAAAAAACAGATCTTTAATTTCACAATTCTACTGAATAAAGATGGGGCAGCACTGAAATGAAACCCACAAGGATATATCTCTTAGAGCATCCCATGTAAAAAGTCTGTGAAGAGAGAGCATGTGGAGTTGAGACAGGTCACTCAGTGAAGCACCTTCACGGTTTGTCCTGAACAGGTAAGCCCAGCCTTTGGGCAGAATAAGTGTTTAGGGCTCCTCAGAGGCAACCAGAGTAACCCAGATCTGACAACAGACAACAACCTTCTGTTCAAGCTGCAAAAGCTCCCTCCCAGGCTCATAGATTTTTACAATTTGGTAAATTACTAAGCAAAATACATCTCCCTCTGTCAGTCCCAAAATTATTTATTAGCCTGAAGTTTGCTACAACATAGCAGACAGGGAAGGAAAGGGGAATTGCCAGAGGGAAGTAAAACCAAGGACGATACCACAACCTGCCTCTGCATTTATTTCTTACATGTTTTGCCTGGAAAAATAAAGGCACAGAAGACATAAGGCAGCGAAAAATACAATCCACCCCTCTTCCTACTTGTTAGAAAAGATTAATTATTCACTGGATGGAAATAAATCTCTATTTTCAATTTTCAAATGGCTTAAAGTCAGAGTAGGAGTCACATACAAAAGCGTTAACAGTAGATACCCCACGAATTTTAACTGTTATAGAGGCATAAGTGGGTGCAGAATTTATTATAAAAATATGGTAAAAGGTCTAATACTGAAAGGACCGAAGAAGAGCAATACCAAGGTGCCACCACTAGGATGTAGAAAAAGGTCTTTCAGGGTCACCAAGCCTGAGAAAAGGTAATAAGCCTTATAAGGGAAGCTGGCAACTAAAGAGAACCCCAGATGAAAACAATAGTGGTAAATGCAAGAAAATGCAAAATGGAGGAAAGAGTTTAATGTAGTGAATATAGTACCAAGAAAAGCCTACTGAGTATGCTGCAAAGCCGAACCTCATAGTGCAAAGCCCTTTCTGAATAATTAATTGGGTCTGGTCCATAAATCCAATGCTGGTGCAGTTATATACAACTTAGTAGAAACCATGATAGACCAAGCAACTCCAGATACTTATCTGCACTGTCCAGTGCATATATAATCTGAAAATTATTGTGCTGAACTTCATAAATAGCACTCACTCGACTGAAGAAAATATTAGGAGGTACAATAAGAGAGGTAGAAAACAATGCCAAGTACGTAGTAATGCTGTTACATTTTGGTGGGACATGACCCCACCTGAAGTAGTGTCTCACAGACTTCAGCTCAAAAAGACACCCAGGCATTTTATAGCCTTAGAGTGCAGCTAATGACACCCAGGCAATCTGGCTAACAAAACAAATCAGACAACTCATTACCCTGAAGTCTCACGTAGCCTCACACACTCCTTTGTTTGGGGCCGAAAGGTCGCAAGCTGAAACTCCTGTGGCATCCATTACATCACATGCACAAGCCTTAAAATAGCTTCTAGAAAATGTTTATTCCAGTATATTTCAAACATTTAACTGAATACTGCTTTGCATTAAACTGAACTTGTGAGTCCCTTAAGTCATTTTATAACATCTTGCCCTGAAAAATACATGCTGCAAATTGACATCATTTTTAAGTTTGGAAGTAGAAATAGTAATGGCAGCATCTACATTTGTCAAGTCAAATCTCTTAGGAAATCTCTGTGTTCCCTGTTGAAACAGTGGTGAAGATTCTATCTGGATTCCATCCTCGGAAACTCAAATTCCCTCTTTCATCTCTGAATCTTCAAAAGCCTAGGAAAGAGGCTGTCCAGCCCAAGAGTACCACCAGAACTGCCTGATCCAACCTTGGCATCATGCATCTAGCATGATGTGCTTAAATAGGATATACCCTTATCAGGATGTACCCTTACCATAAGTAAGAAAGGACATTTCCAGAGATAGACCATCCACCATAGTTGTGGGCAGCTTGTGCAAGGGTTTTTACCACTCTCTTTGTAAAAAACTTCTTTCTTATATCTAATCTAAATCAACTATCCGTCAGTTTAAAACCATTATTTCTTGTCCTATCACAACAGGCCCTGTTAAAAAGTTTGTTCCTGTCTTTCTTATAAGCACCCTTCAAGTACTGGAATGCTGCAATAAAGTCTTCCCAGAGCCTTCTCTTCTCCAGGCTGAACAACCTTAATGCTCCTAGCCTGTCTTCATAGGAGAGTTGCTCCAGCCCACTGATCGTTTTTGTAGCCTATGGACTCACTGTAACACATCTGTGTCTTTCTTATGTTGGGGTACCCAGAGCTGGGTGCAGTGCTTCAGGTGAAGTCTCAACAGAGCTGAAGGGCAGAATCACCTCCCTCAACCTGCTGGTCACACCACTTTGGATGCAGCCCGGGATGTGGTTGGCTTTCTGGGCTTGAAGCACACACTCCCAGCTCATGTCAGCCTCTCATCTGCCACTGGCACCAAGTCCATCTCCTCAGGGCTGCTCTTTGTTCATTCATCCCCCAGCCTGCCTTAATACTGGGGTCCTGCAAGTGTCCCAAGATACCCCCCCAGAGGACAACCCTGCTTTTCCTGTGCTGTAGCCCTGAGGACTGCATGCCTGACCCCAGAGGGAGTCAGCTGCCCCTTGCACAGAGCCCTGTGCATGGCCATGCACCAATACCACGTGTCACAGCTGAGTGCTGTGGTGTCAGTGGGGTAGCTCCCACAGCTCAGTGCCGTGATGGTGAGGGTGGGGCCTGCACAGCATTGCCCAAACTGTGTGTGCCCTCTGTGTCCAGCCAAGAACACCCTGGTGCAGGCTGCACATCCCTCTGCTGCTCGTTTGTCGCTCATTTGTCCAGGCACACCAGCAGCAACAGGGCAGGCAGGCACCCAGCCCAGGGCCAGCCATCGTTTTGGCAGTCACCAAGCAACACCATGGTCCCAGGCCCAATACAGTGGTCACTGCCACCAGCAGCCCCTGGGCAGGTGGACTCTGAGCAGCCTTGCGTGGCCAAATCAGGCTGGCTGAATGCCTCAGACAGCACTCAGGTGCTGTCCCCAGTCCCTACACCAAGCGTCAGCCCCCAGTGAGGGGCTGGGGGCTTTCTGCATGGGGCAGCATCAGTGGGACATTTTCTAACACCCCAAAGTGTGTTAAAAAGCCACCACATGGCTGCTTTACCTTCTAGTGTGAATGGGACCACCACCACTCTTCATGCACACATGGGATTCCTGCAGTAAAACCTACCTCTCTTCCTCCCAGCAATGGAGCTGGAATTTTGTTTCTGTTGACTATCAACCTTGGAAAAGGCCTCAGGCCACACTCTCCCTTCACTTTGTGAAGGGGCTTATAGAAATCCCAAAATTAGCAGCCCCAGTGGCAGGCAGAAAACAGTGCTCTGCCAAGTACAGAAATGAGGAGTGATTTGACTGACTCTCATTTCTACAGTTGCCTCCAGGTGTGGGTGGATGAGCGGAAAGCCACGTGGTGATGTGAAGACTTCGTTGTTTTTTCCCCCCTATTAAAGTCACATTCTGTCAGCCCAATTCTCTGCTCTTGGGAAAAAGTCTCATTAATTTCATTTTCAGAATATAAAGGAGCAGATAATCACAATGCAAGACTCATTAGTGAAGTTTTAAAAAGGAACTAATTTAAAAAGCATTTACTTCTCCACTCAAAAGCACAGTTCTTAGTTGGTTCGGAATTAGGGGCAAATGAAGAAAACATTTCCAGGAGGGAAAGGGAGGCTACAGCTTACCATTAAATTTGCCTGTGACATTCCAAAGCAAAACCTCTTGCTCGACACATACAGCTTACTGACAGCTTATCATAGGAATCCCCACGCATGCCTGCACAAAGAATTGTTACGGACCTATATACATAACTATTTAAAAATGCATGTGAGGGGGTTGCACAGTTTTCCATTTCCTACACCATCTAATTGGAGTTGCAATCCTCGAGGTCAAATTATTGCAGGTAGATCCAATAAGAGAGTTAACCCCCCGCAGATTAGGCACCAAATACCTGGCCTCTAAGCATCTGGCTCCTTCTGTGAAATTCAAAACCCGGAGCTGGGTGCTAAGCCTCCCCTCACTGAGCACATGCAGAGCTAGACCACTCAGAAGGGCCATCCAAGAAAGCACATGTAGAGCGGGAGCCACTTGGAGCTGGAATTGTTAATTGCAGGAGCGTGGCCCAAATTCTTGTCCCCTCTCCAGAGTTATGGCATCCGCCAATGTCAGAGCTCCAAATAGAGCCTGACCCCGCTCCCACTCTCCAGGAGGCAGCTCTCATCAGGCTTCTGTTTTCTTTTTAAAACCCAGCCAAGATGCTTGAGTAGTGTTGGCATTCATGCATATGTCATGCCCTGACACTGGTACCACCCACCAGAGGGAGGCACATTGGTGTATTGGCTCCTCCACCAGCTGGTGGACCATCTCCTGCCTCCCAGCAGAGCTGCTTTGCTGCTTCACTGCAGATGTCTTGGATTTCCCCAGCTTCACCTGGAAATCCTAACCTTGATGATGACTCTAGCAGCAGGTCTTAGGACTTCAGGTGTGTACAGTGAAAATGCATGGAGTTTAATACTTCACAAGGACTGACTTCCTGTGACCATCTCTCCAAGGTATAATCCTTAACCTCTACGAGCTTTCATTTACTCTTGCAATCAACAGATAAATCATCCTTGCAAAGATCTACCTGTAAGCCAGGTTTCACCCACTTGAAACCAAATGTACTCTTTCTCTGAATTTTGTCCTCTTGCATAAAAGCATTCCTATTGATTCCAAATTCCCTATTGATGATTTGAGACAGTCCACCCAAATACACAGTGGCCTCTTTCAATCGTCTCTTGTTAATTTTCTCTTTTGACCACAGCACACCAGGAAAGTAACTGTCATTGCTTTTACACAGAAATATATTTTGACACAAAACATGGTTAAGTTAAAGCTAACCTGTCATAAGATCTGAGTTAAAGGGGACATGTATTTAGCAGTGATGTTTGATGTTAAACATACGTCCTTAAAACATGTCACTTCTTGTGAAAATATTTTCTTTTAGCAATGAAATTGATTTTGGTCAATATTTTCTCTGAACATGGAATAAATAATAAAAGAACCTGGTGATCTTTTTGCAAAATGTGAATTTCATGACTATCAGAATTGTCCATAGACATTAGTGGTAAAATACTGAGATGTAACTCTAACATATATGTATCGTGATACCACATTTCTGGTTTCTCCCTTTGCTTTGAGCACCTGCACCTGAATTCCCTAATGTAAAACCAGTTAAAGTTGGTATAACATAACAGATAATTATATTTATCTCAGAAGCAAAACACTGAGATTCCGATTACACAGGAGAAAATAAGAACTCCCATTAGACCTGGATAATCCAAAATAAAAGTTAGCTTTTAAAGTCCTAAGGCATGAAACTGGATTACTGAGAGATCTTTTTTGCATCTGAAAATACTACTTTAAATTTTTGAGTGTTGCTTCACTGGGAAAAAAGTCTGCAAAATTAGTTATGATATACACCCTGCAGCACTGCTATAAACGAGTAATTCAAGAAGCTCCACAGAAACCTCAAATGCAATAATTCCAAAATATGTTGCATTGAAATGGAATTTAGCAAAATATACTCTTGGACATGTAGCAGGAAAACACAGGGCACACACCTCCCAACTCCACACCACATGCAAGTCTTATTTCCCAGAATCTTATTTCCCAGAAATAGGGACTGCAACCCCCGGCTATTTAAAAAAAAAAAAAATTAAATGAAAAACAGTAGCAAAATGTGATGAAAGATGTTCTTGTTCAGTTTGCAATATCAAGCTCAAATGAAAAATGCTAGCAACTTTCAGAAAACTTGGGAGCATACTACAAAAACAGGCTGTTAGACTTACTGGGACAGAGACACCATAAGCTTTTAGGCAGACCAGCCATCCAGGTAGTGCTCCCTGCCACCAACATGTGGCACTAGAGCTGGTGAAAGAAATGATCTTTCCAGGAGACAAAGGTTTTGTATTTTTCCATAAAATGGCATAAAAGTGAAAACATATCTTTCCAAAACAAGCTTACAACAGTGGAGCAAATTAAATGGTCAAAACTAAATATCTTAGCATCTATAGAAGCCACTTAATTAGTGGCTATAGAAGAGCCATTTTTGTCATTGTTCAATCCTTATGCCACTATGAAAAAATTTCCAAGTCCTCCTTTCTAAGGAGCTCGCTTCTTAAGTCCTATCAGTTAAACACTTTCCACTACTCATGTCTGCTAGCCTATCCTTATCTGAAGGCCTTCTTTGACTGAAGTGGAATGAAAGAAGAAAACCAAGATATGTACAGGATGTCTCTCTCTGAAAAAGTAGGAGCAGGTAGATAACTTTTATCACATATCCAGGCACTGAGTCAAATTTTCAATGCATGCAAACAAGCATAACTTCACTGAAGCTCATGGAGTCTCGCCAGTACAGAATTCACTAAGAGTCTACCATTCTCTTTACTGCAGTACTAAGAAGATACCCTAGGATAAAACCTGAATTCCTTAAGCCAAAAGTAAACTAAAAAATAGTAAAGAAAAGAAAAGAAAAGAAAAGAAAAGAAAAGAAAAGAAAAGAAAAGAAAAGAAAAGAAAAGAAAAGAAAAGAAAAGAAAAGAAAAGAAAAGAAAAGAAAAGAAAAGAAAAGAAAAGAAAAGAAAAGAAAAGAAAAGAAAAGAAAGAAAAAGAATCAAAGGCGTTGAATAAGTGTCTGAAAGAAAATCAGATACCTGAAACTGTAAACTCTCATAGTTACAGTGTTGTAATCTATCTAATGCATATTGCCTTACTGCTAGAAGTTTTAAACAAGGTAACATGTGATGGTTCTTTGCAAATGACTGTTATCAAAGCTGCATGGATGAAACTAAATAACTGATTCTTCAACATTAGGGTTGAATTTCTCAGGACAGCATGGCTAATTTATTAAAATCACTCTTGCACAGTTACAACTCCCTTCAGATAAATGAGGACAGATCTTGTGTCAAAGTACATTGGTACTGCATCTTATTTCCAGAAAATGTAGGCACTTGTGTAACTCAAACTTAAATATTGTATGTCAAATTATCACATATGTCGGCAAGATTACTAAATCGCAAACAGGAAGATATAAATATGCCCACAATACAAAGGAAAACATGTTGCATGACTGTGAGCATACAAACCTGACAAACAAAGGGAAGAATATATGACAAAGTTTTATATAAAAGATATATGAGTACCATCATTTCAAACATTTGGAAGCTAAGTCCAGCATGTCATGAATCTCAGTAAGAAATTTCAAAGTGAGGATTAGTGGTATGCACTATTTAGTAATTCATTGTGAATCAGAGTGGGAAATTATATTTCTGGCTATACTATTACTAAATTCTTTCAGCATCCACAAGTGCTTTAATTAAAAGAGAAGCTGTTTTGATAGAACAATGAGAACAGCACAAGAAATTAAATTCATAACATCTCAGTCTGAATGGACGTAGAAAAATTGCATCTGTTAAACTGAAATTTATTTTATGTTTCTGCAAGATTTTGGGGTGCCCAGGCTTTAGCATGGTTAAGATACCTCATCACCTAAAGTAATACTTATTATATATTTTTGCCACTATTGCAATTGTAATGACTTTACGTAAAACAGAGCAAATCTGTGTGAGAAAACAGAAATCAATTTGTAATGTACTTATACTATTTTTTTTTTCATCTATGAGAATACTATCCAAGCAGCATTCATTAGGATCCCTTTCATCTATCTGATATCTGCCTGTGGAAGGTGCAGAAATAGATGCCTGATGTCCTAGCTCACCAAGTCTCTCAGTAACTTCCATTCTGGCACATGGAGGTTTATATGAGCGCAGACCTCAAGTGCCTTTGGGTTTGGAATGCTTCCCCCCATGCACATGGTTGGTTAAATGAAGAGCTGGAGTGAAATTTTTTTTCTAGTCCTTTCACAGTACATTTTTGTTATTATTTTCATATTAGCGTGCAAAGTTAACACCCTGTGAAAATTTGTAGAAACACAGTAATTAATGACACTTAAGTTTGCATGACTCCACTCTCTTCAGTGCAAAATAATGATCAGGCTCGAGAATAAAACACCAGACCTTCCTCACTCTCCCTGCAATTCAGTTTATTCGAGATTCTTTTTTTCTATTAACATTTTTCATGGAACAAATACCTTCTACTGAATAAAGATTTATATTGTGGTTTCCTAGAATAAGCTTCAAGAAGGAAGAGGTATTTCCTCCCTCACAAATCCCCTCACTCCATGCACACACAATAGTGTGCTCTGAATAGGAAGAAGAAAAATTAGAGAGGATATGATTACTTTACTAGAGAAAACCTACTCTCCTCCCTCGCCAACAAGACATTATAGGTCAAGTCAAGTGAGGTCAAGTGAATTCTTTTCATGTCCAGGGTCCCTGATTTATTCTGTCAGCTGTTCACTGTCATGCAGCACGATGGGTTGAGTGTCAATACTGAGATAGTGCAAAGCGACTGGACACACTGATTTAGACTAGGGTAGCTCATGTTCACTTGAAACACACTCTGAGCCCTGCTGGGTGATTATGGACATCATGGGGAGTGTGGGATGAACAGCATGTTAGTACACATAATTTATGTATGGGGCTTCCTTTGCCTTTGAGAATGCAGCCTGTGTGAAGAGGAAGTCCCATGGGTTTCTCTGAGCTCTGTTATTCCCGAGCAGACAAGGAGACACAAAGGAAGTAAATGCAGAAGACCTGGGGCAGTAAAACCAACTACTTTTGCTCTCAACAAAACATACCCAAGGTCAGGCAGCAAAACAGAAATACATCTAAGACCCAAAGCCACAAGTTCCTGTTTGGCAACTACCTGGCAGCTCAGTGGGGTGTATTACTTCCTAGCTTGTGCAAAGTTACATTTCCAAGGACTGCAGTTCAGCATTTCCATTGAAAAGGCAGTCTGTGTATACAGATTTGTAGTGGTGGTGTTATGCAAGTGAATGATGGCATCAAACCTGCCACTCTTTTTTCTTTAATTGGTAGATTTTTATTTTAGGCAGTACCATTATTAGAGATTAGGCATAATTGTTTATACTGACCCTTTTCACTCCTTCTTTATAAATACACATTTTCTGTGGGCAGACTGCAAAGCAGAACAGTTGCTAAAATGATTGTCAGAACACACTGAACACCCTGAACTTTCTTTAAATCACTACTTTTTGATAGCCTCAGATTTTGAGGGCATGGTTTTCAACAGCACAGGACACAAGGGCCTTCCTTCGAGTGGCAGCTGCAGTCATTCATCAGATATGGAGTTGAAGGCACCACAGTCGTACACAAAATTGTGTCACTGTCCGAAATTTCAATTTGTTATAGTAAATGAATATGGGAAGTAGACAGTTATGTATACATGCATTTTGTGCATTAGGTTACGCAAAAAACAGAATTTAATACAGAGTTCTTTAATTAGTGTGGTCATATTATGTTGTAAAATACCAGACTATGGAGAAGTCAAGTTATCAAGAAACCTTACATATCATGGGTAAAACCATGCCTCAGATGAATTCATTTACATCACCATACACAACATCCCTCACTGTGAAAATGTTACGAAGCAGGGCTTAAACAAGAGTGGCATGAAATAATCAACTTCTGGCTTCCTCACTTTTGCCTGAATTATACTGATCCAGGGCAGTCCAAAGCCTATTATATTTCCACTTCCCACAGAGTGCAGTGGCTCGTGCACAAAACCTTTCAATATCAAAGTCTGCAGCTCTCCACGGCCTGCCTTGGGAGCTGTAGCAGAGCTCAAGGCTGGGCTGACACTCTGATAAACACACCAAGCAAGCATCTGCTCTGTGGACTAAAGGGAAGGGAGAGGGTGTTAAAATAACATGAAACAGCCTGAAAAATTACTTTCCTTTACAGACTTTGATACCATTGGAGCCAAAGGAGCTGAATACTGTCAGGTAAAGCAGATGGGACTCCGTGGTTATGCTGTGTCTTTGGAGCCCTGCAAGTATTTCTATTCAAAGACACTGATTTCATTTTGAATTTCAGTTTCAGGAAAGCATTTACAGTTTGCATTTCTATTCAGTTCCTACAATGACCTACGATTAATTTGTTTCCGATATTGAACCCATTAAACAACCATGGAAATCCCTGTTTTCAGACCTGTTTTTATTGGTTAGGACTCCAAACAGCAGAACACTCAGGCACACACATGACTTCAAGCAACTGAGTAATCCCAGCACTTTGGGCTACACTGCTGAAGAGAGTGGGAGTCTTGCCATTGGATTTTATAGGAGCACTATCGGACTGTAAGTGCTTTGCTGGTTCAAGGCCAATATTTTTTCAGACTTAGAGGAAGCCAGATTGGGCCCAGTGTCTACACAGCCTCTCCTAGAAAGACCAAAATAAAAACAAATGATACTAAGCAACAGGAATGCACATAGCATAGAGGAAAAGACCGCTGAACACAAGATGAGCCGAGCAAGCATTACTCATTGAAATACCAATATAGGAGAGAGTAGTGGCAGGTTGTTTAGTTCACAATATCCTTCACACCCAGTTTTACAGACAGACAGTTTATCCATCTAGCAAACAAGCATCTGTCTGACTGAGATCTAGAGAGGCAAATAAGCCTGCCGCGGAGCCAGGGCTGTATCTTTTTCCAGAAGAAGGTGCTTATGCTGCACCGGTTAGAGAATAGGCTGTGCAAAATACTATGTGCAGTAATCATCTTTTTCACACACCTGTAGCAGTATATTGAGCAGCATAGGCCCCAGCTACAGGCAGAGCAGACAACTAAATGTTCAACCTCCAGCAGAACAAGCTCTTTTAGTTTGCACTCTCAGAGGTGAGAGCAGGAGGGAAAACCACTACTGAGTGCTGGGCCTCTCTCCTCACACCCTCACATCACTGCCACAGCAACCTAAGTTGCACTACAGGAAACGTCCACATCTGCCATTGTCAGGAACAGCCTTTCTGAAGGAGCAACAGCCAAGTCCTGAGCCAGTCATGTTCTAACACGTCTACAAGAGCATTTCAAGGAAGTCATTGGTTCCTTTACACAGCACTATTTGGTTTAATATAGCTCTGTTCAAACTGTGTTTTGTGCTATGATACTCCCCTCACATTAAGAAATTCTTACCATATTAGAAGTTATGTAGACTTGTTTATTGTTTATGTGCACTCAGAGTTTGATACATTCTGTGTATGACCCACTGTATGTTTTAATGTGGCATGGATACATGAATACACATACCACATGGATACATAACCATGGCCAGGGATCACATAGCTTCTCTAAACCACCTGAATCCTGCAAGCACACAGCCTCTCATGTCCAAGACTGCTGACTGATTTATCTTAAATAAGGAACGAAGCAACTTATTATTATTATTATTATTTCTACTAAGTGAGGGGCTTTTTCCACTATTGTGGCTTTAGACAAAAACTTGCAGGCATACACTTTGGGTCTGATTGTATAATTCAGCCACATGTATTGCTACTTTCATTGAAGTCAGTACAATTATATTTGTGGGTAAGATTTGTTCTTCTAAACCCACAGATCCTTGGTTTTCAGCTATATTTCTTTCAGTGAGATAGCCCATGCTGTGAGAACATTTATTTGCTCCTCTCATTCCATTCAACCACACAATTAGTCAACTCTTTCAGGCATGTGTATCTTTCTATGAAATAGAAACCAACTACCAAATGCTGTGTTGTTTCAAGCCAATTGAAATCAATGCTCTGCAGAGTACATGAACAACTCAGGTCCATGAAAGGCACATACCTTGAATTGCTAACCAGCTCTGGATAGACCAGAGAATGCATTTTAAATGACAATGTCACATGCAGCTTGTGAATGAGTAATAAGTTATGCCACTGTGATGTCTCTGGAAATAAGTGCTACTGTTTTCCCCAGGCACTTCATGACCTTGTGTGTTGATCTCAATCCATTTTCCAGGACTGTAAATAAGAGCACTTGGAAAAGCTTTTCTGTTCACACATTTGTAGTTACGAGGGAGAACTCCTGAATGGAAGCATGGCATCCATCAGGCAAGAGCAGCAGGTGGCACAGGACAGACTGCATTAAGCAGATCCTACAACTGGGACTTCTACGGCATTTTATTATGGCAACAACTGAATACATATTTATCAAACAAAATTAAATAGAAAAAAGCCATTCCCAAGCACAGTTGTAAGCTGGCAAGTTTCCAGTCAGCAGTTTTACTGTTGGCAACACAAAGAAGTCATTTGCTGGGGTCACCAAACTGCTGTGAATTTGTAATTATTTTTATCATATTATATAATATATATCATTACATTGTATTATTGTTATAAGGAACTTTGTTTGGGCTCCTTTATACTCCCAGAAGAACTCTTATCTAGTCTAAAGAGACAGACCAGTTAAGCTGAACTGCTTCATTGATTGTGTTATAAACATGTTATAACAGTTACTTTTCCCCCCTTCTTCAGTTTCACAAGTGGTGGTATTTTCTGCTGTCTCTGTTAGTTCCTATTTGTATTATTCTGTTCAGGGCTATGCATACTGAATGATTAAGCAGCAAGTAAGATTACAAAATGGCTTTTATCAACCACAGATTTTTATTTTTTTTTTATGTTGCCCATGCTGGTATGGATAAGAAAAATGCTGCCAGCATAGCCTCTGGGTGCTGATACGAACTAGCTCTAATCCTAAAGTCAGAAAAGAAGCCTTGGAAAACCACAACCACTCTACTACTCTCCCACAAGGAAAAGAAAACCCTGAGATGGAAAACTACATCTACAGGATAACATATGTGCTAAACAAGCTGCCAAAATGAGGAAGCACTAAGTCCTTGACACCTGTACTTACCAAAACCACTAATGTAATTATAGTAAGTGCCTCACTATTTTAAAAGAAAAACCTCAATTCTCCCTTGTTTCCTGGAATCACCTTTAGTAACTTCAGACACATAGAAAAGAACGAAAAATAGAAGAAAAACTAAGTAAATGGGAGACAGCTTTGATTATTGGCAGTTTTTGCTACTTCCTTCCTGTAATCTTTATGGATTACATCACCTGCACATTGTTCTCTACATGATCAGCTATAGCTGCATATTTGCTCTTGCAAGGCCAGACACTGCCTACAACAATTTTTCTGGCAACTCCCACTCAATATTTGAGAGGACAAATGAAACACAGGAGATGGGCCCATTTCAATGGCCCCATCTCAAACTGCAATAATCTATTGCTAAATTTTTACCCTCTTTTTTCACTACATTGGTGCTTGCACTTGGGAGCAGTTCCCTGTAAGTAACTACAAAGCTTCCTCACTATCTTCTTTAAAATTCATCCTTAAAACTTACTTTTCTTGTGATGTCCACCAAGCAAAGTGCTGGGACTGTGTCTTAGCCCCCCCTTCACTCTCCAGATGTGGCCAAATTTCCTCTCCTGTACTTCTACACTGTGCCCCTTAAGAGTGGAGGGTTTATTTTGATGGTCAGCAGCACTGAGAAATTGGGATAGCTCTTCCTTTCACAATATCCATTTCCTTTCACACAATATCAAAGGCTTTAACTAAACACATTACAACCTGTCAATGGCTTTTATGGTAACAGAAATCTCCCTGAGTACAAGAGCCCTTCTAAATTCCACATTAAGGAGGAGACTTCTCATACAGGAATGAGAGTAATTAGACTAAAAACCTGCAGCTTAGAGATATGCTAAATAGAGTACCAAAAAGTGGACATACTAAAGCATCAGAGCTTCATATAGCAAAAAGTTCATTGGATTTAATACAAGACTACTATTCCTATATTAAAAAAAAAAAAAAAAAATCAGTGCTTTTACCCGTAATTACTCGTCCCCTGAAGTTGAAGAAGAGAAGCCTTGCCAGGAGGAGCATGAGAAATTGCAAAGATAAGCCAGACAAAGTCTAAAAATAATGCAAAGGAAGTGGCAAAGAGGGAGCATTCAAAAGGATCTTCACACACTGCAGAAAAAAGGATTTCTTTCCTGTAAACATCTTCCTCTTTGTTTAAGTCCCTACTGGCTAGACACGGATTCCAGCACAGTAATACAGCACAGAAAGATGATGGAAAATCATGAGACAGAAAATCTGCACAGAAGAAAAAGCAGAATTTCAAGTAGGAGTCTAAATAGAAGTGGTTTTCCTCTGAATTTCTAATCTGATAGGTCTAAATTTTTATCATCCCATGGCATTACTAACACTTCAGAAATGTGGCATTTTATCCTATACTTAGTAACAGGGCAGGAAGGAGGAGATTGCCAGTAACAACACTGAAGAAAAGACGTGTCTTTTCGCAAAACATCTGGTGTTCTGAGTACCTTTAGGACCTCCAGCCAAAGTCACTTGTACTGAGGTCTTGTTCATCAGTGCCATTAAGTTTCTGACCTCTTTTGGAAAGAGAGACTGATAGTCATTTTTAATCCCCACCAAAGACATGTTTTCCGATGCAGTCTTTTGAGCTGTCAAACCCTGAGCCAGACCTTTCTATAGCAACAAAGCACAGTAGGAGTCATGCCTTCTGGAAGCTTGGAAGGGCAGGAAGAGAGATATGCCAGTGTCTCTCTATTTATACCTTTAAAGCTTATGAGGAGACTGGCGGGTCATGAGGACCGTGGCCAGCTAGGAATTCCTTGCAGAGCTAGTGTTGCTAGCTACTCTGAACCCAGATTTCTCTGTCAGTGCTAACTGCTACTCTGTGGAAATTACAACTCATGTCTTTTGCCAATATTTTGAGGCAAACAAATTGGAATATACGGGAAGCTAAGGGATCATATGTTTTATTAATCAATACAGACCACACGGTATTTTCAATTACTTAGTTAGGCAACACAAAATAATCCAATAATTGTGAAATTTCAAAAAACTCCACATGTTCCATCCTGGAACTATCAGAAACCCATTGAACAGGTTACGAATACTGCCCACAGAAACAGACAACTAAAGGAGAGCCAGCTGTGTGCAATAAAGACACATATTTTATAATAAAAAAATGTGGGATACAAGAAAAAATATTTATTTGATCTAGATCTGCATAACAACTGATAAATATTTCTTGGCACATCAGGTTTTTCCCACAGGAGTCAAACACTTATGTGCAATTTTAATAATGTGCATAAATACCAAAAAAAATCATATTTGTTTCTGGAGGCCAAGAGGAAATAAAACCCAACAAAATCTACCCTTTCTGAAGACAAAAGTAAACTTTTTAAAGTATGTCTGAACATGCAAGAAAATGAAAATATATTTAATGACTAGGCAAATCCCCTTGCACTTTTTTTGAGATAGAACAAGATTTGCTTCTATACCTTCCTAAATGGGAATATCCATTAGGTAGATCACTAGAAACACGAAAAGTGTTTTTAACTTTACTTTTAGATCACTTCTTAATTGATTCTATGGAAAAATATGTCCTTTCAGTGCAGATTTTCAGCCAATTATTTTGTTTTCATTTTTATTCTTTAATGCAGCCTAAAGCATTCAAACCTAATTTTAAACCCCCCCATTTCCAGCAGTTTGACTCAAAATGGTGCCGCAAGAGCTTTGCAGCACCCCAGAACCACTGTATTTCTGCACCTCAAAACAGCCTGGGGTCTGCACCCACATCATCATTCTTGTCTGCCCTCTGGAGAGAGGGAGGGCAGTGAAAGGCTAACCCAAAGCTCATTTTATGCCTTTGTATTGACAAATTTCAGAGAACTTCACATCAAACCTTCAACTGAAAAATATTTCTGATTGTTTATTACTAACTTACATTCTTCTTTTGTGTGCTCATTTTTCAGATATTCTCTGGCAAAGATTCCATATCTCTGATCTGTTGATTCATAAAGTTCATTTGAGTTTTCATTTTTCAACCTCTGATTGAGTCTGTAGAGGTTTATCCAGGAACATAATAGTACTCTTTGTAAAAAGGACCTAGAAACGCTGCAAACAGATTAGTATCTTGGCCCCAGGAGCAGGCATTATCCTCATGAATAGTAGAGAAACGGCTCTTGAAGTTTGGTCCTAATCATCATAACTGTTTCATGATCTGCTTTTAACAAGTCCAGAACTACTTGCTATAAATGCAAGAGTAATAACCCAGCAGTAGCCAGATGGAGACATGATCTACTCCTTATGAGAGGTCTCATTCCAGTCCATAACTGTTAGCAGAAATAATAAATAAGATGCTATTTATTGCACGATGTAGCATTTTGTCAACTTAAAGCTTTTTTCTTTCCTTTTTTTTTCCAGTTTTCCATCTTCTTCTTAATTAGTACCTGGCCTTTACCATCTGCTGAAGAGAGATATGATAGCAAACACCAGATTATCTTCACAAGTATCTGATACAGCTAACTGCTTTATGTCAGAATTGCCTAAAATGCTTTTCTCTAAAGGAAATGATAAATCACAGCTCTCATTTTTCAGCACACGTTCCAAGGCAATGGTTTCCAAACTGTTTTGGACCTTGCCTCACTGTTAACTCTCAGCATTACTTACACACCATCAATCGCCATTACTGTCAAACATTTAGCCGAACTCGTAGGAAAGCATGGCTGTGTGTGCCAGCTATAAGCCATGCCCTCACAGGCCACTGTTTGGGACAACCTCCTGCAAACCTGCTAAGGAACAGGTTGATATGCACAGGCCACAGTACAGTCAGAACCAAGTCTCCCCTCACAACTTAAGTAGGAGATCTGAGACACGAGAGAATTTCTGTCTTCCCTTAAGTCCCAGATGATGACAAGATATAAGTGACAGCCCAGTGTTCAGATGAGCTCAACAATCCTCTTCTCTTCCTGTGCTGAGAGATTAATGACAAAATGCTTTTGTTTCTGCAGAGGACAGCACAGGATCACAGAATTATAGAATCATTGAGGTTGGAAAAGACTTCCAATATCATCAAGTCTAACCATCAACCTAACAGTGCCAGGTCCACAACTAAACCATGTCCCCAAGTGCCCCATCTAGACATTTTTTAAACACTTCCAGGAATGGTGAGTCCATCACTTCCCTTGACAGCCTGTTCCAATGTCTGGCCACCCTTTCAGTGAAGAAAATTTTTCCGACATCCAGTCTAAACATTGCCTGATGCAGGGGCCATTTTCTCTTGTCCTGTCACCTGTTAGCTGGGAGAAGAGACCAGCTTCCTTTCAGGTGCTTGTAGAGAGCGATTAGGTCTCCTCTGAGCCTCCGTTTTAACACGCTGAACACCCCCATCTCCCTCAGATGTTCCTCATCAGACCCTTCACCAGCTCCATTGCCCTTCTCTGGACACACTCCAGCACCTCAGTGTCTCTCTTGTAGTGGCCCAAAACTGATCACAGGATTCGAAGTGCGGCCACACCAGTGCCCAGTACAGGGACACAGTTACTGCCCTAGGCCTGCTGGCCACATTGTGGCTGACATGGGCCAGGATGCTATTGATCTTCTCAGACACCTGGGCACACACTGGCTCAGGTTCAGCCTCTGTCAAGGACCCTCCATGTCCTTTTCCAATGGCCCGCTTTCCAGCCATTATTCCCCAAGCCTTTGGCATTGCATGGGGTTGTTGTGACCCACAACAAGCAAAATTTCAAAAATTAGAAAGCATCTGGTAGAAGGAGTCTACCAAGACAGGAACATAAGGGTTGAGGTACATGGAAGGCATATAAAGAATACCTGTTTATATACCTTCCTCATATCTCCCTGCATGCATGCAGAAGAGCTCATGCAGCATGTGTACTTCTGTTATCCAGAAGGAAGCTCCTAAAGGTCCCAGACACCCTTCTGCTTCGATGAAATATTATGCCTACCACAATACCACAATAACTTGCCCTGTGAGGCTGTCTCCCACTCCTCCCTGTACAGTCTCTCTTGCAGAACTGCTCTTCCCTTCGTGTGACAGTGCCAGCAGCTCCAAGGAGCTGAGCAATAAGCCATTGGATTTCCTTAATTCAGTGACCATGGGGTTCCTGCTCCCCCTCCGACACTTCCACCTGACCCTGCTGTCACTGAAGTCCAAGGTTTTGTGTTCAAGTTCTGTGAAAGCGAAACAGAAGTCTGCTCAAGAGGCTCAAACCCTCCAGACTAGACTGTGGAAAAAGCAAGGGTTTGCATTATGTACCTGCATAATGGCTAAAACCCCAAATTTTTATGCTACCAAGCTAACAGACCATTTTCCAAACTTGAAAATTATGCATATGCCCAAAGAGACGAGGCAAGAGGAGTTTCTTTACAGCTGAGAGACTGAGGATTTTAACTTTCTGGCCTACGGTCAGCAGAGCATCTATCTGTTCTTGTGAAGCTGTAAGTGTGTCATCAGGATACCACATGCTTTGATAATTACTCTGGTGGGTATTAAAGTTAATCCTGTGCTGTATAGATCACTTACAAAACACAATAACTGAACCAGAAATCCTTATGTGAGACAGCAATGAAATCAACGTCTCAAAGTGCCAGCACGTCTCTGACATGTCCGGCATAAACTGGAACCCAAAATTCCTGCCTAAAGTAGTCAGTCAGGAATCCAACTGTCCTGTGATTATGAAATCTGAGGCATGGCAGAGCAGCTTATGTCAGATCTACTGCATATCCATGAGCCTTAAACCAAGACTTGTGAATATAACCCCTGCCCTTCCAGGATTGTGAGAAGGGTCATTTTGTTTCAGACTGAAATAGCCAGTGTATCATTCAGTGGACCCAGCTCTTCTTCCTTTAAAGACCAGACACTTACCTCAGATGCACTGCTTCTACCCAGCTATATTCCCAGCATGAAATCTCCTGTTCTGTCAAAAGCCTAGTGAAAAAATTCATTCTTGGCTTTCTAAGCCTTGTCTCAAAGAAGGACACAAAGCTAAAGTCACCTTTATGAGGATCGTGGAGAGGAAAAGATATCCATCCTTCTCACCCTACTGCTCTCCTTTGTTATCTCCTTGCAGCAGCTGACAAATGACTGTGTTTGCACATTAACTTTTCCCTGTACTTTCACCATACTGCTGGTGAAAGTCCCAGCTATGAACCATGTTGATAGTTTCAGTCTTTCTCAATAGGAGAAATCCAGTGAAGTGAATAGTAATAGCAAACAACATGTTGCTTTAACACCTCCCTTGGATCAGTATTTTCCGTGGGTTTTCCTATGTCTTTGTATTGTATTGCATTGGATAATAAAGTCGATACAGAAGCTGAACTCTAACACTGGGTAACCGTCAGCATCAAGTATCAATGCTAAATATCACCATCTGCTCCACCACAGCTGTTTAGAGCTTGGACAACACTGGTTTAAAAGTTAAGAATTGTTATAACACAGTAACAATGCTTAAGATAGTTTTATGCATCCTGAGTCATCTGCAGGCATATAGTTATTGCTTTTGCTTGAGGATTTCCACGTAACTGCCTCCTCTGTGCTGGATTCACAGTGTGCTGTGAAAGCAGTATTCATTAATAACTCTTTCTGTATCCATGGTTGGGTGCAAGAACCTTTCCTTACTTTCAGATTGGAGCTTCAGCTTTTAAGAGGCAAACAGTCTGAACACCAAAGTAGCACAACACGTTTGGAGGATATTGGGCCTATCTGTGTTATAAATTGGCTCAAATCAGCTCCAAGATTTTGACCACTGATTTTGAGGCATTCTTTTTCCTAAGTCCAGGATATAGAAAAGGCTATGAGCTAAGGGTAGGTAGGAAAAATTTCCTCAAAGACCAGGAGTAAAACCTTGGGTATCTCAATATTCACTAATTCACATATATGACTCTTTCTCTGATCTTATTCTCTCCATACTTAAACAGACAGAAATTATTCATAGCTTAAAAAAAATACATATCCTTGCTAAAATATTTTACAGAAATAGTTTCTCATCGAGCAAAGAATAAAGAAAACATAGCAGAACCTAAGAGTTCAGACGCATTTTAAGACTCATTGGGTACCACCAAATGGAACAGAATTCACCTTACAATAAACTCTCTTAGAGCCTTGGGAGGCAAAGACCGAGCCAAGTCTTCCAGACTGAGGAGAAGGTGAGGAGATGGAGAAAACACAGGTGGATTGGCAGTAGCTGATGTAGCCGAAGGATGCAGTGGCCTTTCAGAAAAGATAGAGGAGATTTATCAGTCTGCTCGTGCATTCTGCCTTGAAGTGGGTTAAGCCAACCTTTTGATCAGTGTTCATTTAGAAATTAGTGAGAAATTACACTTATAATTTCCATCCTGGATTATATACAATGGTACCTCATGTACACCTACCTTTACAGAGAAAGAAAGAGACACATCCTTCCAAAAAAAGAGCCATGCAATATGCTTCCAAGGAAGCAGACCTCTGTTATTAATATCACAAAAGAGAAGCAATTCCCAACTTCATAAATAGCTCTAAAAATTTAGAGGGCTTGCGGTTTTATTTATTCCTGGGGCTGAAACAGGGTTATAATTTTTTATTTTGGTTATGCCTAAGAGTCTTTTTAACCATGTTCCCTAACAATGTTGTTTCCACTACCCTTAATTATTTTAATCAGGCTCATTATCTTACTCTTCAAATTTGAAGTAGGGGCAATTCTCAGTGATCTCTGAGTTAAAGTGCCACTAAGACTGAGTAGCTATTAATATTAATCTAAATGAGCCCTAAAACCCCATCAAATCAAGGTTAAAACCACAGTAAATAGACAAATTAGTAGGAACATTGGAATTAAATGGCCATTTTTGTTAGAATGTCAAACAGAAAGGACAGGAAATAAATCTTCATAAATCCTTAAAACAGGAAGTTAAAAGAGGTAGTTATGTAGGTAGTGACAAATCATAGGAGCAAAATTTTGCTTGCAGCAGTAAAATCAAATTTCAGTCGGGTATACACTTTAGTGCTGAAGCAAATTACTGTTTATGTCTAGATCACAATCTCTAGGCCAGCAAAGGCTTCCTCCCTACATATCTGTTGTATGAAGACTAATCTGTGTCTTTCTGCCTCCCCACAGCAGTTATGGACTTCAACAGGGCAAACTTTAAGGGAAATGCCTAACAGCTTGCTCTCCCAGATGTGTGCATATATGTCTTGATACAGATACAGGTATCTGACAGGTTAATTTCCCTGGAACTTGTTGCAAAATGGGACATAAATGTTCCAGTCTGAGATTTAGCCAGTAGAAGAGATTTTCCTCGGTCCTCGTGTGAGGTTTTTGCAGGAATCATAAGCACAGGGCAGCATCAAGCCAGTTAGCTTTACTGGTCTTCCCAAAACAATTTGCTGTCCTGAATGTCAGACCTTCAGCTCCACCCTTTGCCTCTTAGCTGTCCTCACCACAGTATCTCCACTGGAGGCTTCAAGTGAGTGTGAGGCATGCCTTGAATTTGGACAAGAAGTGTACAATCCAGGCAGTTTCATAAAAACTGTTGATCTAGAAGTTTTCTTAAAATAGTATATGTGATTACAATAAATATAATCAAAGTAGTGAAAAAGAGTGTGTGATGCTGCCTTTGAACCCTCCCCTCTGGAACGGTGATCAGAGCATACCTTTGGTATTACCAACACTTGGCAGAATTTCTGAAAAGCCATTAAGAGCCAAAAAGATCTCTTAACGTGAGTAGAGCAGAGATACAGCAGCAAGAATGGATCAGGACAATTCTGGGTCCTTGCAATCTGGGTGCTCTGTGGGGCAACTGGAAACAAACAATTGCTCCCATTCCTGACTCCCAAGCTTCTCATGAAGTTCCCATTCTCATTCTCAGCACTTTGTTGTTTCTCTTCCATGGAAGTGATGTGGAAAACTAACTGTATAATCATCAGAACATGTTATATATAAATATATAAAAAGCTCTTCATATCCAACCTCACATTTCATTCTTTTGCTTACTTCTTAAACTACCTGAAAAATATATCCCAGAAAAAAAAGTTAATACCTAGGAAGAAAGACAAGAAAGGATCCAGGGGACCTTCCCATGATTCCTTGGTGGAGCAGCATAGAATCATGAAATGATTTGCATTGGAAGAGACCTTTGAAGATCATCCAGCCCAACGCCTCAGCTGAGAGCAATTCAACTAGACCATCTTGCTCAAAGCCCCATTCAACCTGGCCCTGAACACTTTCAGGGATGGGGCATCCACAGCTTCTCTGGGCAACCTGTCCCACTACCTCACCACCCTCATTGTAAAAATATTTATTCCATATGTCCAATCTAAACCTACCTTCTTTCAGTTTAAAACAGTCAGATCTTGTGCTATCACTACAGGCCCCGCTAAAAAGCCTCTATCTCTCTTATAAGTTCCCTGTGTTGGCTGAAGAGCCGCTCAGCCACTCCAGTTTTGCCCTTGCCTATACAGCCCTTAGATTATATCGAGGAAATTATTATTCCCCTCCTAGCTACCACTATCCTCCTGTGTAGATATGACTATGTATATCCTGTCCCACTCATGCACCACCCCAAAAGTCATCCAAGCTGTGATTCATATCCCTTCCCAGAGGCCACTTCAAAAATTCCTGGCCATGTTTGCCATGGGAAGACTGTTTGACTTCGGGCCATGAGAAAAGTTCTGCTGCCCTGTATGCCCACCTGACCTTCAGAAATAATCACAATTGTGGAAGAGTTTTAACGACATTCACTTCATTAGGGCTGCTTCATAGGAAAAATAGTTTGGCAAAAATAAGTACCAAATGGAAAACAGATGCTAGAATTGGTTGACCACTTCCTCAACCACCTGTTGCTTCATTATAAGTTGCACACCACTGTTATGGTCAGCCACCTACCTTGTGGCACTGGGTTTCTGTATCAGTCCCACATAGTCATCTGCATCAGTATTTTCTATCAATTGTCAAATCAGACTGCAAATTTGTCTTTCTGAAGGCAAAACAGTGTCCTGAGAGTTAGTCATGCAGCAAAACCAACAGAGACTAAGACTTTTTTCTCCATATTGTTGTAAAGCTGTAAGTGGTGACGACTCAAGCAAGCTTTACTCATTTTACATGAGGCACTCTCCACACACACACTTGAATGGACCACTATGATTTCTAGAGGGATTTTTGAGCAAGTCTAGAATTTCATTACTGTATGCAGATTATTTCATGAAAGTACAATGACTCTTAAAAGTAAGTACAGCCACTGGTGTCCTTCTTCTCCAGCTCCTGTTCCATTCAGCTGAGTTTTGCATTACAGCAGGAAGTGATTCAGAAAATAATGATTTTCTTTGGTAACTGGATCTGGGAAAGCATCAATGAAATTATACCACATCAATCAATGCTCGCTTACAACCTCCCAAGAGCAGATGCAGGCACAGGCAAAGCACTCTGCTCTGGAGGAGTTCCTGGTATAGGACTTCATACAAAGGCTGTAGAATCCATCCCACAGTGTGAAGCCATCTCCTCTGGCCAGGTTTAGTTTTACCCTCTTTGTCTTCTGATTGAGAGGAGAAAGTTCCCAGCTGACCTGCCAGTAAGCCAGAGAAAGGCTCCTGCTTACCCATGCAGGAAGGATTCTTTGATACAGTTTTGTAGCATGAGAAACACTACTTTACTTACATTCTTCTGCATAAATTAAATAAAATGCTATGCAAATGCATCCTACATTACCACAGATATAGCCAAAATATCTTAGAATTGGAAGATACAATTTTAAGCCTTGTACTCGGCATATATTAGAACATACAGTTCTGCATATTTTTATAGTTTTCCTGATTCACAGATGAGTGACAAACTTCAGAAATGTTATTTTTAGTGGAAAGAAAAGCAGACAGACAATTTCACACTGATCTTTAGAAGACAACAAGATTTGCAGGGCTTTTTCAAATAATAGTAATTACCAAATAATTTCATCTGCTGTATGTACATAATTAGGAGTTCAGGGACAGAACTGCAGTTACCACTGTCTGCCCAGTAACTGATGATAGCAAATGATCTTTGTGGTCAGATATAAGGAAGAAGTGGATGCAAACTCTCGCTGTTCTTTGTATTCCTCCAGTCCTAAGAACTGACACAACAGCTAGCAGCAAGAGCAGATGAGGTAATAAAATCTTCAGCAGTGCCATACTTGCAACCCCTGGGTTGGTGATACCATGAGAAAATTACTTATTCAGCTCATATGGTCTTATCTCTGTCTTTGCTTCCCAAGCTACACTTGGCTGCAGTCTTAAGGAATTTGCTTATGTCATTGTAGAGTTTCATGGAATTGTCTTTTTTCCTCGCAGTTCATTTCTTTTCATTAGCCTTGTTCATTATCTACCATCTGTCTCTTCTTTTTCTTCCTGATCTAACTGATGTGGTTATTACTAGAATACTTCTTCATTCCATAGCAGGAATTTGAAAAATTGTCCACAGTATTTACTTTGGGAATTCCAGTAGCCCAAAAATAAAAGGATCAGACTCTGATACTGGTTAAGCTTATGTAAGCCTGGAGTAACTCCACTAATCTAAGTAGAATTGGCCTGGATTTACATTGGTATGAGAAAGATAAAAATCTGGCTCAGAGTTTCTGTTTCTTTACTCACTTTAGGCTTCACCGATCAAGCAACCCTGGATGTTAACAGTTTGACTAAAACTGGAGATGGTTTTTCACAGAGGCAGGTACTTCATGGTCTTTCCAGCTGTGGAACACTGGCTGTCTCTCCCAGGAAACTTCTGTTGACTGAAACGGTTTAAACCTACAGCCTGAATTCCAAATCATAATTTAAAACCGCTACTGAAGCGTTGTTAGGATTTTTTAACAAGCCTTAAATGTGTGAGAAATTTCAAAATCAGCAAACAACTACTGGTTTGGTCTCCAAATCTCATTTTCAAATTAACACAGCTATACATTGTCTGTAATTTATTGCAGTATCCTCCTCTTTGAGGGCCACTTACACACACCAGAGACATAAAGTTGCTTTGCTCTAAATAAGAATGGGGCATTTTATGTTCAGCATTTCTTTTTACTGTTTATTGTCAGCAGTTCTCTGCAGCACATTGATTTCATCTTGTGGATAAGATGCATGCGGTTTTTTATTGCATTCTGATATTGAGACTTTTGTCCTCCCTTGACTCTGCCTGTCTCAGGGCATGATACTCTGACAGTGGTCCCAGGGTGTGCACCACCAGCCATGCCTTGAGGTTCATCATCACACACAATTTGCCCCAGGGCAGCGGCAATTTTCCTGCAGTGCTTGCTGCAGACATCAAGGGCTTTTACAGTAGGGGTCACTATCTGTAACAGACTCAGTAACACTGCACAATCAAATGCCACTGAAGCCACTGGTGCACCATCAGGCTTTAGGTCAGCAGAGTTTGGGTAGCAGTTCATTCATCTCGCTGCATTATGTAAGGCAGGGTGGCTGCCCATTACTGTTGCAGTGGGAAATAGTCCCTATAAGAAAATTATTTTTACTCCCTGGTGATTTATTCAAAGCACTTTGAAATCAGTAGAAAACCAGTGACACCCTGCAATTTTTATTTTAGCTGACTGGCACAGCCATCTTCAGAATTTAAATGAAGAAACTTACTATAGCTGAAACTATCTAAACCCAGATACATCAACAGGGTAATATCATTTTTAGCTTGCTGCCTGAGGGCACATAACTGACATTTTGTCTATATAAAGTATTGGCGTTCCTCATATGTCAGAGTTTAAACCACAGAAAGAATCTTCTGGCAGATTATAACAGAAGCTCCCAGAGGCAGCTGAAATGGTCTATTATCTTTGCGTGCCTGTGTTGACTAAAAGTTACACATAGGCTGCACTCCACTGTCCAGCGAGCAAGACACAATGCCAGCCTTATCCCTGCAGCATTTCGGAGCAGGAGCTCCCACCAGCATCAGGGCCGCTTTCCCACATCCATCAGGGGAAGAGCTGCCCTCTGCCAAACTCAGCAGGATCTGCACAGGGATCATGCCATATCTGTCACCTCAGCTCTGGAAGTTCACCACACTGCTACAGCCACTCAACAAAAGAAACTAGAATTGTATTGAGGAGGGAGAATACCATGATGGGTGACCTAGGAAATTATTTTGAAGGGTTAGAGACTTGCAAAGGGTGGAAAGTCTGTGAAGCAGCTTGCACTGGAAGTACCAGGAAGTATGCTCCTAACACCTTACAATTCTATTTTTATCACCGGAAGATAGCCCAAGGTCTAGGAGAAATGGAATTTTTCATTTATACTGGTTTCTTAGGGCTGCTTGAATGAGTTCTTTTCAGCTTTTAATGCTTGTTTCTCAAATCCTCACTTTCTTACTTGTAAAGCTTTTTCCTTGTGCTAGTTTTTATAGGGAGAGCTTGAACGTCTGTTTGCACTACTAAGTTCTGTGATTTTAATTATGAGCAACCTAGTCAATGTAGGGGCTCATTTTAGATTTTCCATTTAAAATCTCGCAAGATGAAAACGACTAGAAAGCGTCTGTTTAATTAAGCCTGCCTCCCCAAGTCAAAATGGCAACATTTTAGAACGAATGGGTTTGTGTTATTAAGACAAGAGTTTATATTAAGGGTTTTTGTGTACAATATTGTAAGTCATACCAAAGCCCTTGCTACTACTCTTCTGGCATTAAAACAAACAAATAAGCAAACAAAGTCAGTCTTACTGTTACCCCAAATTTAATTTAGATACATAATAAGCTTTATTTGTATTTTCAGTGAGGTTTATTGTCAACAAAGGTTTGCCACCACTTAGTGCACTCTTTTGTCCCTGGCTTATGACCACAATCAGCCACTGCAGGTAAAGCATTTAAGCATGTAGAAAGCTTAGCTATATTCAGTGGGAAAAAAATAACACTCATTTATCACTGTGTTTTGCTAATTTGTATTTTTGTAATATTCATCAGATTCATGCTTCTTAGTAGATATCTTGTTTCTAGGCTTATGCAAAATTGGCACTGAGGAATTTCCATTTCACCTACCAGGTTTATATATTCCAGTAAAACACGACAGAAGAGTGTGGTATTTTTTTTCTATAGGTGTATATCCTCATATGAAATAATATTCTTAGTAAAGACAGAGAGCATTTTTCCTATTGTTCAAAGCTATGATTCTGTGTTCTGCCTGTTCCAGTATTACATAGCTGCTGCCCTTCCTCCACAAACATTAAGTTCATCTTGAGGGTAGGCTCAAGTGGTTGACCTATAACAAAGTAAACACATGTAGCTCAATCAGATGAGCTCAACGCATGCTTGTGTGAGGTTGCTTGACAGTCTGGGGTCTGTGAAACAAAATGTGTAGCTGCAGTAGCACAGGCTGCTCCAGAGGGGAATAGTTTACATGAAGGCAAAGCAGAATTTAGATTAATATCCTCTGGTACAGGGATGTTGCAACCTTGGCCAAGATTACTCACCTCACTGAGCTTTACTTCACAGCCTCCAGGGTTGTGAAAACCACACTGTCTGCTTACCAGAGCTCTTCTCCCCTGCCCATCTTTCTCTTTAGGAGCTATCCTGGACTGTTTTCTGCTCCAGCCAGGTTCTCAGCAGCACCAAAGTTGGGTACATCAAAGAAGTAAGAAATAAAAGTTCTAGTGGCTGTTCACAGTATGTTCACTACTCCCATGGTGATGGGGAGAACATCTCCAAGGGTCTGGTAGGAAGCATTCCTACTTTTCCCTCCAGAGTCATTGAATCAGGAGCAAAATCACCTACAAATATCAAAACCTGTAGTGGAATGGATCCATGAGCCCCAGTAACATTTCTGTAACTAGGCTGAACATCCTCTGCCCAGTTCATCTTGGCTTTGTGCTCTAGTCCCACCTCACACCAATTCCAGTTATAATGTCCATATGTCCCTTTACCACTCTTCATCACATACCTCTTCTCAGCCATTTCCCTACTCCCCTTCCAGACAAGTTACTCCCAGTTCAACTTTCCTGATGCCAAGGGAACTGAAATAGAATGATCATGGTATTTGCAGCCATGGTGCAGTTCTCTCCGCCTGTTTGTTCTCTCCTTTTCCCTCTACCTGTATCCACCTGCAACATTTGTGCCACGTTACATAAATCAGCAGTCAGCTTTCATATCTTAGGCATTTTTAACATATGAAAGTAAAAAATATTTTTCACTGAGTGGAAATAATTTGAAGAGACAAAATTTAAATTTGCACCTGTCCTAAAGTAAGAATCAAATTTTCAGGCATCATCTTCCCCTGCCATGGAGAGAAAACCAAGCATGAAATCGGCTGTTTGAGCAGGCAGCAAATGCTGTCTAAGCACCCCAACCTTTGGCTGCAGATAAGGATTTACTCCAAGTAGTTGCAAATGAAAGTGCAAATTACTCACTATAAAACAAAGTCCAATTTCTATATGGCAGAAATGCCATACCTGATCATGTCAGACTAAAAATTTGGTCGTAGTAATTCAACATCCACATATACTAAGTAATGACTGGGCCTTTGGTAAACTTGAAAAAGGAAAAGCTCAGTAACTTATGTGAAATAATTATTATTAAATATAACACAGAAGACAGCTCTTTTCAGCATCTAAAATATTGTCTGCAGAAATGTTCTTTCTGTATATGGAGTTGATCAGATGTGAACACTACTCATATCTAAACTAAGCTTCTTTTAACTTTTCGTTTCTCCTTTCCTACAACTACTTTTCACCACAATGTAAAATGACTGATTACAATATTATAAGTGCTGGTGGTATAACATTTCAAATGCACCAGCAGCTGAGACTTCTTCTCATAAGAGAATCTAAGCTAATGTATTTTTTTATAACAGAGTTTTTCTATCAAGAAAACTTGATGTGAACCAAGGGTAATGGCCACAACCATTATCAAGAACTCCACCTTGTCTAGCGCTCTTTCCAGGGCCAGCATCTAAAAGCCAATGGGTTCTCTCTTAAAACACACAAAAAATATTGCTAGGCTAAACACTTACGAACAGACAATATCCTAACAGCAACCCTATTGTCTAGATCATCTTCTTCCTCTGCCTTTCCATAGTAAGAGCAGCCTAGCCCACAATGAGAACAGCAGGGCCCATCTTTAACAGGAACAAAGGATTCTCCCTTCCACAGCAGTGGGCCATGGCAGCCTCTCTCATACCCTTCAGGTGGTGTTTATTCTTGCTGTCAACAGCAGCAGTGGCATGCTGAGAGTGTTACCAAAACTGTTTCGACTTGTTGCATAAGGAATAAACAAACTCACTGAGTTGGGACCTATACCTGTCAACAAAATCCATCCTGTGTCTCCTATGGTATTACCAGGCCCCTATCTGCACTCCTAGGTATTTTTGGGTTAGGAGGTGTGTGTATGTGTCTGTGTGTGTGTTTCTGGTACTTAAGTGTGGAACATTCAGCAAGTCACGTTGTCACTGGAAACATAATTGTTGAATTTCTAACAGCTTGGTGTCAATTGAGAGTTAAAGGTCAGTTTGCATCAGGTTTTCTATTTAATGAGTAAAACTTAAGTGCTCAAAAATACATCTCATCCAAATGAATGTATTTAGTCCAGTAGGTTTATTTCATAGTGATGCTTTGAAAGATTATAAGCATGATAGTTACTGTCCTATCATCAAGAGCACTAAAATCGAGTGCTATCCTGAGAGGTTTTCAGAATTTTATCACCCACTAAAAAGCCAAATATTCTTTTAAAGCAATTGCTCTTAAAAATAGAAAAGCTATTTTAATCAAACTGCTGGACTGCATTAACTTGTCACCTGCGCCCAGAAATGGAACAGTTTTTTCCTTCAATAGTTATTTTTCTTAAAACATCCAGATCATAAATAACCCCTGTTTTTTAAGCAAAATACAACGGAATAATTTAGTCCTGCTCCTCTTCAGGTCAGGGGAAACCTGCCATTCCTTCCAGCACAGAGCATCTCAGCCTGTGACATGCACAGGCTCTACCCTGCAAAGCCGTTTCACCCCCCATCAGAGTTCATAGACAAGAGGGGTTCTCAGTCCCTCAGAGCATCAGGGCCGAGAGATGCTTTCCAAACGATCCACAATAGCTCGGCATGCACAACCAGCTGACAGATGAGAGTCCTGTGGGAAAGAAGCTTTCACTTCTGATTTACAGAGTGAAAGGGCAGCAGTATCTATGGCATCTTTGGGCAGGGACTTTCAAGGATGAAGCAGCAGCTGCCCAGTCTGCATAAATTTGAGAGCAGGTGAGACGAACAGGCTACTATTTGCTGGCCCTTTGGAGGACTAAAGGTGTGATCAGATCTCACGGAGAGAGGAGAAGTTCAGGTTCAAACCCTGAAGGGCTTCACAGAGTCTGCAAAAAGCAAATTATTTTTAAGGAAATACTGAAGCAAAGAAGTAGCATAGTATTCACTAGTGGCTGCTGGAGCACCGGAGGCATGTGTGAAACAAATCATGGCCATTTTTTTGTGTGCAGCAAACCAGCATGAGAGGCATCACAGTTCAAAGTGTCTATAAACAAACTGTTGCCAGGAAAAGGTGCACTGGCAAAATAAACAGTTTTTCATGAACTTATGTCACCCTCAAGAAAATCTTCATTGACAAGTCTACACATAATTTTTGTTATGACCTATGAGAACCCTTTTATTTTTGATTTGAATTTCATTTCATTTGCTTGGATATTTATGTTTTACCATGATGCTTTTGCACGCAAACTACTACTTACATTTTCTAATGCAATAGCAGGGAGATGCAATGCTTACATAACTTGTAAAAGTTATCAGATATTGAATACAATTTAAAGACACCTAATCAAAGAATTTACTATTATACTCTAAGTAAGGAACTTCAGCCAGCTCAATTTATTACAACATATCCAGACAAGACAAACACAGTCAAGTATTTCAAATGGAAGAGCTGCGGCTCTAGGAGACACAGTGTTGATATTTCTAAAAAGGTTAAAGTCAGAGTTCATCACAGGAAAAACCAGTGACTCAAACATTAAATCTTCCTCCTGCAACTATGCTTCTCAGTACAGGTCCTTATGAAACAGGACCTAAGAGACAAGACAGGGTGAAAGATTGCAAATTCCCGGACAATTGCTGGGAATGCAATCAAGGGTAAATTTCCAGATTATCTAGATCCTGATACAGTTAGAGAAAGAGTTAGAATTTTAAATCAATGCCATGACAAAAAGGCTTATGAAAAACATCGCATACCACTTCAAAATGCAAAATTTTCCTTCCTTCCTTACATGCTGTAAAGCATGTACAGATGTAAAAGCAGAAGCTCAGAAGACACAAAAAAGTCTGACCCCAAAGGAAAACCTGAAAGCTATCAGGGGGATGAAGAGGCTCAGGTGGGCAAGGACTGTCAGCCAAGGGGCTGCAAGCCTCTCCACATTCAGGGCAACAAATAAGAGACCTTCCCAATATGGGGGAAGTCCTGGACTACAGAGGAATAAATGTAACTCACAGCAAATAGCAGCCAGCTCCTCTAACCACAGTCCCAGGCTCCTCAGAATGTCAGTTTAAGCTGAGTCGTTAGAGACTCTCCAGTTTTCCAATTTCAGGGGCTTCATTACCGAGTTATTCTCCATACAGAAGTTTGGGGTTGGGTGTCTTCCCAAGTAAAATACTAGGAATACAGCTGCTTACCATGTTTTACAGTAGGATTTAATATTATCATTAGTGACTGCAGATGACAGTAAAAACTTGCCTATTAACTGAACCTCCAGGTAATTTCCAAGAACTAATCAGCCATTTCAGACGTATCATTATCTTTGCAGCCACTCTCCCTCTTTACAGATTGTAATTGACACAAAAACTCTTGCATGGATTGTACTGAAGATCGCTAACATTGCTTGTGCCAAGTTAACTCCAAATCTTGCAGGAAAATTGATATAGCTGTGATGAAGCCAAGGGGGTGAACTACTCCCATGTGTTTCCCATTTCCTAGTCAGCACAAGCTGCAGTAGATACACAGAGAGCAGACAGAAAAATGCAGAGTTTGTTTCAGCTTTGGTGATTATATAGCCAGTTACAGGGAGTGCAGCTGTTGAAAGCTGAAGGCACTTCCTTTTGCCCATCAGACAGTGCTGACACTCCAGAAACCTTACCTGAGAGATTGCACACGGATAACACCAATGTTAGCATTTGTCTTCTAAGGTGTCATCAGCTTAGCAATAATTCATTGAACATGGTAATTCTTAAATGATTCTGGTCTGCTCTGCTCAGGGCCTGTGCCCTTGCATTTTCCCACGTACTTATGCTGCCTTTCCCCTGGTGCCAGGGATTCATGTTCCTCCCTAGGCTACATCTTTTTCTGTGAGAAGATGCCTGTTTTTTGCCAAGAAAACCTGGGAAAATTGAAACCAGAAGAAGTAGGACTAAGTTTTCTCTGGCCATTGTGCTCGGAGAAATTATGGAGGAAGGAACTTCTATCTGGATGTTGCATATGCAGTGCATGCACACAGCAAGGGCTAGACAAAACGAGCATTCATCCCAGAGCACTGCTCAGTGGATAGGAAAACTTAGGTGAGAAACACCACACAAATTAGGTGGTCACGTCATCCTGGTAGTGGCAGCTTTGGGGAGGGAGAGAGGGAAGGGCTTTCAGGACCACAGGGCACTGGGAGTCAAGTGTGTGTGTTTCTATATGGATGCAAGTGTTTATGGCAGTGAGCCCAGAACACAGAACAAATGCTATGTGTGAAAAACAAACCTCTGAGGGCTCCTGCCAACATGTATCCAAGCATCAGAAAACAGGTCCTCTCTCCCCTGCTCCCATCCTATAGACCTGTTGTCATCTGAGCTTGTTTTGCAGAGAAACCTCTTTTATGAGACTGGTCACTTCTGGTTTCCTCTAACACCACAGACAAGACACAGAGCTTCTGTTCACTTCTTAGGTAGGCTGAGTTGCCCTCTGCAGAGGCTGTGCCCTCCATGAACTACCGAAAAGGCACATAGCAAATGGGCTTCTCATTTGGGCACTCAAGTTGCCTTACAAAAATTAGGTGGAGGAGGGCCAACCCATAGTACCTGTCCCAAAATCTCTCACTGAGATTTCCCCAAAATAAAGGAGCATCAAAGGGGCAAAAACGATTCAAGAGCATCAGTGCCAAGGGCCTGTGTGTAATTTACCTTAATTCCATTCCCCTGGTCCCCTTTTCTCCCACCAAAAAGAAAAAAAACCACCACCACAATCGCACAAACTCGCTAAAATCGATAGCCACCTTGGTACAAAGTGGGAAATGTGTTAAGGACTGTTGGAATTCCCATGAAGAGAACAGAAATGAAATTATGTGATCAGGAGACTCAGTATCAAACAGTTATTTTGGTTTGGAGCTTCTTTTTCTTTGTTTCATGTTTTGAGGGAGCAAGACAACATTGTAGGTTTGGTCGCTCTTTTGGGGAGGTAGTGGTGTTGGGGTTTTTGGTTGGTTTTTGGTATTTGTTTAAATTAGTGCTTTGTCTTATACTGCCAGCAGAGAGGCAAGTGCTGGAGCTGTGAGCAGAGAGGAAGGACTGGTGCCTGGCACCTGCACCCTGCATTCCCATGATCCCAGGAGCAGGTGTCCCAACACCACACATCTTGTGTGCCTGCACAAGCTCTTTGTGTCTCTGAGAGCATCATTGGAGATGAAAGGCTGAGCACCAGAGGAGGAGATAGCAGGTTTTAGGTACAGAAGAGAATCCATGAAGGGGGTGACAAGCAATGGGGGTGGGAGGTGCTGCTTGTAGCACCTGTAGAGAGTGAAGCAGGGAATGCTGCAGTATGGAAATGTGAGGCCTGCTGTGGCCATCCTGAAACAGTGAAGTGCAAAGGAGCATCGAAGGATAAAAACATCACTGAAATTCTAACAGAGACTGGAGCCAGAACTGGCCTTGTATCCTAGGTTAAAGTGAAGACTCCTTCATTTCAGGAACAGATATTTTGGTATCTTGGGATTGTCTCCAAATTAAGGAATCTGTTGACATTTTGGGGTCAACTGATTTGACATCAAAAGCTACCTCAATTAAATCCTCCCCAAATTTTCCTCACATGTACTGTTCTGATATACATCCCCTATTCCTATAGCAAAGGACTGTTTGTGAGAGGACTTTTTACCCTGAACAGAAAAAGCTAGTGTCTTTCTGGTTAGATTCATCCTCATTTTAAAAATGCAAGTTTGGCTTGAAAAATGCCCCCCCCCAAAAAATTAATTCAAACAAGCATTCTTTAACAGCTCCCACCATGATATCACATGCTCGTCCTGAGGAGATCCCTAATTTTTTTCCCAGCTACATTCTCAAGGTCCTAGAAGAAAAATGTAAAGGGAAACTTAATCAAGGAAGGCTGTGGGGAAACTTTTAGCCAGTTTCAGAAAAAAATACTTTATTGGGATCTTACTTAATAATTATATAATCTTAACTCCTGCACAAGAGTGAATTTCTTACGCAAATGAATTTCTCCTTGTTTCCATTTCTCATTTCCATTCCCACAACCAAAACAGAAGTTCTGAAAAGCTTGAAACAGTGGCTTAGAGAGTACAGGTGAGATATTTCATGAAAAAAGTGACATTGGGAAAGGATCTGAAAAGAGAGAAAGGGGGATAAAGGGGGTAATTTGATGCAAGACAACAATAATTCACTACAGCATAAGCCTGCTGGAACTACCCCTCATACAGCAGCACCACACTGACCCTGGAAGCAACTGCCTCCTGAGAAGTCATCACTATTAAGTCAATGGAGGTATTGCTGGAGTAAGAATAGCAAGCACAGCTCCCAATACGGATTTTGCATTAACCTCCGTGAACCTAAGACTTTGAAAACTTTGTACAAAACTTACCAACAGTTATCCATGAAGCCTTGTAACATCTTTCCATCCCAAGATATACAATATGTTTTTGGGGTTTCAGAAGCTGTGTTGCAAATGTTAACATTTTTTACATTGCTTTTCAAACTGATTATATCTTTCTGGCAAAAATGACTGATCAGACTTGGGATTCTTTCACACCTTCCCTCATTTACTCACCTCTACATTTCTGAATGTCTGCCCTCTATTTCAGTTTGCTGATTGATACTGTCTGGGGTTTTTTTTCACTTCCTCTGCACAAAAGCAGTGAAAATATAGCTTCATGCTGAAACATTTAAAGATCCAGGAACCAATTCTGCAAGCAGTTTGCATGTATCTAAGTATGTTAATCATCCTTAGCTCAAAGTCAATGGTTCACTCTTATGCTGAACAAAGATGCTAAACATAATCTTGAGAGGAACTTCCTTGAAGATCACATGCATCATTGCACTTCAGAGACTTACTAACTGTGGAGAACTCAGAGGTGTAGGCAAGATGATGGTACAGTCTCCCAACTTTTTCTTGCTAAAGGAGAAAGAGGCCTATGCACAATCCATGCAAAGATTTCATAAAACACAAGGCAAAATTTACTTGCTCCTACTGAGTGACTTTAAAGGAATCCTGGTATAAACAAAATATGTCAGTTTGCATTTTCATCCCAGATTATAGCCTCAAATTTTCAGAACTTTTTTCCTAACTGCTGAAGATTTTCACATCTGTAAACTCACACTTTTAATTATTGTTATACTTATTTTGCCTCTGATCTATTTTCTCTGAATTTGTAAAAAGTCATAAGTTTTCTGCTCCATTGAAGTATAATCATAAATGCCACTTTCTGAACACAGGGACCAAATAAATGTTTCTAGTTTCAGTAACAGTGAAGTTTTCCTAGTTTAAGCCAGCATGTTCATGCACTACAAGATAATGCTCAGCACACATTATAACTATTTTATATAAAAGCAAAATTAAACACTTCCATAATTCCACATTTGCAAGGAGAAGAAAAAGTATCAGTTAATTGACTCTACATGATGATTCTTACATAAACAAGGAGCAGAGATTTATAGCCCAGTTGTTTTCCTAACCAATCCCAATTACAGTGTGTCTCTGTTCATCCCAATAGAAACATCTGCCTAACCACTTGGGCTAGGGATAACCAGTGCTATCTGACATTCCAGTGGTTTACAAGGGCAACGCAATTAGAGCTGCAAATCTGCCGTAAGCAAACAACTAAATACTCTGCTGAATGTACCACAGTCATTCCGACTACTGAGATGCTTCTTACTATCCTTAGTAACAAGCTAAGATGGATCTGTATCCAAAAGAACCAAGCTCCTGCTCCATATCTCATAAAATTTGATGGGGTTTGGTTTGTGGGTTTTTGCAGGTTTTTTTTTTTTTTTTAACAGCTTATCCTGGCAGAACTTACAAGCTAATGAATACTTCTGAATGACCTTCCTTATGTCTTATGCCAACAACTGACAGCAGAATTCAAATTCAGAAATATGGAAAAAAACCTTGGGAGAGAGAATCCAAACAGAAAAGCTCACCACTTTTGCAAAATGTCACTGCTTGTTCCAGTCGTCCCTCTGCATGACTTGCTCCTCTTGGCTGCTTTCAGCAAAGATTAGTGACCTTCAACCCTGACAAATATGTCTCCCTCATGCTTTTATGATCTCATAATCTCTCAGAAGGTGACACATTCTGAGATTAAACACACCAGGATCCCAGTGGCAGCATAAAACAGATGTGGTTGTGATTAATGCCAATTAAAACAGTAGCAGCATGTGACGGCTGTTACAATTACTTTTAATTAGCAAGTTTTAAACACTCTGTTATCAGGTTTCACTTCGAAGTATGCAACCAAAATAGGTCTTAAGTTCATGATTCCCTAGTCCTTTGAGTGGCTTTCTGCTAGAGAACTTCTGCATGAAAGGCCTTAGCAGAAAAGCTTTGCATGATCTGCTCGTATTTCCCTGGAAACTACCTCATAAAGGATAAAGGAACTTCAGCTATGGGGGGAATTTGGGCACAGGACACTGCCCGGATGAACTGTTAAACACAATTTGCCTATAGTGTTCTCTCTGGCACATTAAACTTCACCTATAAATATACAACTTAAACAATATAAGCAGGTATCTACAGTGAAGTTCTGCAGTATCAATCCAAAGAGAAGGTTGCTTTTAATCCCCTTTTGCCACATCTCACACCAATTTTAGAAACATGGTATCTTCTCCCTTTCTCACACCACAGCAAGAGCAGCGCCCCTGCTTAGGACTTGCTTCCATTGCACTGGGAGGTCTGCGTGAAGCACGTGCAGACATGCTGGCTGCACCTATCCCAGGAAAATAAACACTGCCAGGGGTGCTGCCAGGCCCAATCATTGATGCTATCACACTGGCATGCTGGGACCCATGCTGTCCCAGGAAACCCTGTCCCACATGGGTGCAGGAGTCCACAGGGGCCAGGAGCCACCCCATGCAGCCATCCTTTCTAGGTGGGAGTGGGAAGGATGTGGTCAAACATCCCAAGCAGCAGTTAGCCCCCAGGCAAAAGAACAGACCTTGGCACTGGCCCACAATAATTCTAATAAACACAGCAATTAGGGATAGCTTTAGCTAGATTGCTTGAGCAATCAGGTAATCTGGGCTCCAGCACAAGCTAGGCATCTCATAGGCCCCAACAGACCTGCACTGCCAAGGGGAATATCTGTGTTGCCACATTTTCACTCTCGTTCTCACCTGAATCAATGTCTTACCCCTTGCCCTCAGCTAAATCACCATAATACATGCCCTGTGAGATACAGGAATAACAGGTCCAGTGTCGGATGTCAGCACAAAGCAGAATGGCCACCCATGCCCCCAAAACAATGAATTCAATACAAACTTTAATCATCTCAAACAGAGAAAGGGAATGAATGTTCAAAGCCAAGTTTCATGCAATGGCCCAGTGCTGCAGAGATCACCTGCAGGCTGACCAAGGGCATTTGACATCATGTGGGATCACTCAGCTGTGGCCCAAAATACAACTGCTTCCCCAAGCGTGCAGCCGCTCTGTGCATTTTCCTGGTACTCAGATACTTCCAAGGGCACTTGCTTCAACAACAGCACAGTTCAACAACAGTCTCCTCTGTTACTAATACCAAAGAAACCACCACTTACTGTGTGAGCAGTCATACTATGACTAAGAAATCATGTTTCATACTTCAAAGGTAACTAAGAAATTACAATATGGAGCGCTTGACATCTTAAGAGATCTATACATCATGTTGACACATATAAACAAAAAATGAGACCATACTGCATAATGTCAAGCAGCTTTTTAGCTTGTTTTAAAAGAGGCAACCTTTACAATGTAAAGACACCTTTATTTAGGTCTGAATGGGTCATTTTTCTCTTCCTGTTTTTTTTTCTTGACAGCAGACATTCTTTTTTTTCTTCTTCACCAAAAAAGAGTTTTATGTCAAGCAGCTCCTAAACACTTTTACGATCTCCACAGAAAAATATAATCAATTCTGAAGTTTTTGTAACTTTTGTTAGCTTTTAATAGAACTGTGGAAATCTTTCAGCAGCTACTTTAGTTTTCATGAAGCAAGAGTTTACAGGGCTCTCAGTAATTCTCTTTACCAAGAGACTTGCACCAGCAGTATAGGGAGAGGCAGGTACATTATTTTGTGATTAAGAACTAGCAGGTTTTCTCTCCATTTATTTCAACCATCCTATTAGTGCAGCTAAGACATCTGCATAACATTTCCCTTCACTATGGTTCACATGAGCTAAATAATGCATAAGTTAAAAAATGGGCTTTCAGCAGCTTTTAATAGCTAGGAAAAATAAACCCCTGCAGTATTATAGATGGACAATCTCTGTCCTGGCTTCATTACCTTATGTTATTTAAAGAAAATCAGTGGCTTTGCACAGACAAAAACAATGCAAAAGAGTGATATGTTGGGTTCATTTTATCCAATAGGTGCAGTAAGCCTTTAGCTAATGATCTTTTACTTACAGTACTACGACTCTGTGTCACTGCAAACAGGGTAACCAAGGCGTTCATTTCAACATGTCTCTGTCCCTGAACTTTAATGGAGGCACCACGTTGTATTCATTCCTCTGCTCTGCTCAGGCTGAGAGCTGGGAATGGCTCTCTGTACATACAGCATTTGGTGCATAAAGCACTTGCATCCATTGCCCATCACAGGACTATGTGTAACTTATTTTGTGACAGAGGTAGCACAGCCTGAACAGTATCGCTGAACCAAACCAAGCACTGCCTTCTCTTGTCCCCTTCTGGCATGTATATATATATAAACAGATGCATTTATCAGATGCCTATGTCTTTATTGTACAGATAGCATACAACTGATTTCTATTCAACAGATTGTTCTGTCATTTTCCCACCCATTTGTTGCTGTCTGCAAAGAAGTGGCACTTTAGAAACTTTTATTCCAGGTGTCTACCATTGGATTGTCTGTGCTGTAAAAAAAAAATTACTTTTAAGTGAACATTTACATTTATGTATATTACTCTTTAATATTTATAATGGAAGATAAATTTGGGGAGTATTTTACTCTCTTGTACTTAGAAGAAATCTCTTTTCTGCAAATTAGTCTTTCTCCAAGTGGCACAGTTAGGAAAAGAAATACCCTGAAGTTAAAAAAAAAATCTAATAAAGTAATTCATTCAAACATTGTTTCTGAGTCATAAATCTGGTGCTTCTGTTGACATGGGGACATGTTCCTAAGAAAAGCTGCCCACTTCATCACAAATGCCCCATTTAGTGGAAGATAGTTGTGAAATTTCTCTTCAGTAGGTGCATGACTGTGGAGATGGAAAAGCCATGCTGCCCAAAGCGCTGCATGTGGAGGTTCATGTTCATCTCTCTGTCTGGTCATCTAATGGAAATTTAGAAGATGTCTCCTGCAGAAATATTTGTCCTGGCAGCCCATCCAGATGACATTTAGCAGACCCCTCCAAATTTCCAATAAACATCTCAAAAAACTTCATTACTTTGACTGTGGAGGGCACAGCGATTGCATCTCATTCCCATTACATCCAGAGAGGCGACTGTGATGCGCTCAACAGAGCTACAGCTCCTGGCCTGAGATCTCCTTCAGAGCTGAGTGCTTGGAGGATTCTGCACGTTTCATACTGATGAAAACCGAGCAAGTGCTGTTGGTGTGCACAGAAGGGGCTCTGGAGACCACACGCGAGGTCCTCACCCTCCTTCCTAGCCAAGGCATACAGAAAGAGTGCGAGTGGTGCAGCGAGGGCGGCGCACAAAGCCTAGGGCGTGCAGTGGGAGCTGATCCCACCTGCCTTCTGCATCCTCTCCCTGCGGGGCCTCGGCTGGCTGGGATTTACAAAGGGCAACGGCCAAAGGGGAGAAAACGGGAAAGAAAGAGGGACAGAGAAAATGGTACAAAACAGACGAGGTGGTGCAGGGGAACGGGCAGAGCCGGGGATAGGCAGCCCATGGTGCCGCTGACGGTGGCAGTGTCCGGACGGGATTAGGCTCGGCGCCCCACTTCTTCGTTTCCCCGCCCTGCCGGATCATCCCCCGCCCCGGAGTGCAGCCGTGGCCGCCTTCTCTGCATCAGGCAGCCCTGCCCGCGGTGGTCTCGGAGCTGGCGGCGGCCACCGAAGGAACTGCCCGGCGGCTGCTCGCCTTTCCCGAGAGAGAGGGACGAGCCGGTGCCCACACGTGTGAATGCACAACCACACCGTACGGGCCGAGGGCGTGCGGAAACAAACCCGCAGCCAGGTGTCAACTTTGGGGGCAGCCATGCCAAGCCCGGGTCCCTCTGTCCCGCAGCTCCGGCGCTCCGGGCTGTGCCGGCGCGGGGGCTTGGGGAGCGCGTTGGTCTCCTGGGGGGTTCGTTACTCCATCCCATATCCGAGCGTCTTCTCCCCACAAAAACAAAATATCGAGAAGCAAAGAATATACTAAAAGAGAAGCCGCGCGGGGCAGAAGGAGCGGTCTGCGGGACGCTGCACAAGCCCTGCACTCCCCAGCCGCCCGCCCGGGCTACGCCGCGCTAATTCCACAGCACCGGCGACATGAGGACCTCATACCTCCGGACAACTGCGTGAGTCATAAATACACGGCCCGGGGCTGAAAGCCGAGACTGTTTACAGCGACTTCGCTGCGGCCTCCGGCGAGTCAACCCGCCGCCCCCCGTGCAGGGGCCGGTCTGCGCAGGGGCCCGCACCCCGCACCCCGCAGCGCGGCTCCCAGGGGGCACCCGCGGCCGCGGCACCTGCGGCCGGAGAGGGGCGAGGAGGGGGCGGCCTCCTCGCCGCCTCCGGCCGTCGGTCGGTCCGTCGGTCCGTCCGTCCACGGGAGCGCGGCGAGC
>VYXB01001933.1:146207-182860 GCA_013397135.1 Pachyramphus minor | reverse complement strand
GGCGGCGACGGGGGAGGCCGCCGGGGACTGTGCTGGCGGCTCCCCGCTGCCTCCATCCAGATCTGCGACCTCACTCCCCCTCCTCCACACGTCTCTTTCCCCTTCCCCCCTCCTTTGTGCAAAGAGGGTGCCGGCGGTCGGACCCCCGACCTGCCCACATGCATCGCACGTCCGGCCGCTCGACTCCACTGCGTTAATGTCCATCTCGGGTCCGACGAGACCAGCTCAGAGGTGAGGGCGAGGCGGAGTGCGCGGAGGGGCGAGTGGGTCGGGAGGGCACTGTCCCCGGGGACACAGGGCTGCCCCGTAGCACCCCACGAACACGGCGAGGTGTGAAGGCAGCGGCCGGCAGGGAAAGCGCGCCCCGAGCAGCAGCCGCGCCCCAAGCCCCGCAGCGAGATCGGGACCGCCGCGGGTCCCCCCTCTCGGGCCGGACACTGCCCTGTGCTGCCCCCCGGGCCAGGCCGAACCGGGCTGGGAGCAGCTGTCACCCCCGGCAGCGGGTACGTGCCGTGGCAGACTGCGGGCAGGGCTGCCGGGGAGAGAGAAGAAAAGGGGACAAGGGAAGGGAGAGAAGGAAAGGGAAAGGAGAAGGAAAGAGAAAGAGGGTTGGAGAAGAAAGAGAGAGAGAAAAAAAGAAAGAGAGGAAAAAAGAGAGAAAGAGAGAAGAGAGAAAGAATGAAAGAGGAAGGAGAAAAGGGAATTAAAAAGGAAATCTTGAAGAAAGGGGAAGGGAGACGGAAAGAAAAGAGGAAGATGATAGGGAAAGGGGAACAAATGGGAAAAAGGAAAAGAATAAGGAAAAAAAGGGGACAAGTGACGAAGAAAGAAAGGAAAAAAGGAGAGTAAAAAAATGAAGAGAAAAGAGTACTGAATAGGGGAAGGGAAAGGGGAAAGAGAAGGGCAAGGAAAGAAGAAAGAGGAAAGGAAAGAGAAAAAGAGAAACAAAAAAGGTGAAGAGAGGGGAAAGAGAAGGCTTCTTGTTTCAAGGGAAAGGGAAAGGAAGATTTGCCTGTAGCACATCAAATCTGCACAGTCCAGCACCCCAGATCAGCCCGGTCCTTCCTGGTCCAGCCCAGGAATAAGTATCCTGACACCACCCGAGTGCTGGAAAAGCACAAGGTGACCTGCCTGCCAGCCAGTGCAAAGCCGTGGTCACACTCCTACGTCCCTAGAAACAGACTCCTGGGGCTTGCCTGCCCACATCCCCCAATACAGCTCTCTTGGGCATAGAGGGACTGGAGGCTATCCTGCACCTCCCTCTTCCACACCACTTGCTCACTGGGGAGAGCCCATCACTTGTTCTGGGAAGCTGAGCTGGTGACAGGTTGATTCCCCTGCTCTGTCCCCAGGCCTGACCCAGGTGGACCATTCTGATCCTGGGGTGCAAGATTGCTCAGCTTTGTCTCAGGACTGGCAGGATGGGGGCAGAACTGGGGAAGCACAACAGCTGGAAGTTAACCCTGCCTCTCCTTTCTGCCAGGGGCCCGTGTTGGAAGGAGATCTAAGATGAAGTTATGGGATGTTGTGGCTGTCTGCGTGGTGCTGCTCAACACGGTCTCCACCTTGCCCCTGCCCACCGGTAAGACGCCTCCCAAGGGGTCCCCTTCAGTGGTAGAGGGACCTGAAGATGATCTCTCCCCCATCAGCCTGCTGCCTTCCTATGCTGTGCACAGTGACTGTAAGAAACATTCCCCTTTGTAGCAACTGCTGTCTGTCTTGCTAAACCTGCTTCCCTTTGTTCAGGCATTAGGGTGAGGAAAGGTTACCCACACTTTCTGCCCGTATTTCTCTCCTGCACAGTGTCACTGGCTTTGGTCTTGCTCCAGCAGCTCCAAACCAAGTAATTCTCCAAAGATTGGAGTTGGCAATTGCAGTGGCAATGCCCCCCGCCCACTCCAGCTCTACTTTCCTGGCAGTCTTAAGATCCCTTTGGCTGAAAAACATGGCTAGGTGGGAAAGCTTATTGTATGCAGAGGAACCGAGAGAAGGATCATACACCTCGCAGCGCAGGCACTGAAACTGTTTCCCCACTCCCTCAAGCTGCCTTTCCCTGGTCAGACCTGCCAGTGCTGTTATTCACTGCCTGTAGTGGGCGCAAGTCCTGCTGGAGGTTAGGCTCCGTGGTGGGAGGCACTGTACACATCCTGGAGTGCTGCTGAGCTTCATTAAATCCTCCTTGGATTCTGATCTCAAAATTAATGTGTCCACATGGAAATTTACAGAAGAGTAGCTGTGGTGGGGTTCAGAGCTCGATGCAGAGCAATCCACATGAACTAGCTCACAGTAAGACAGTTTACAATCCAAATGACAGATAATAATGCCTCGCTAATAATAGGTCTCCCACAATAGCAGGTATAGGATTTTCACAGTGGTATGTGAGCATTATGCTAACTCTGGTGGCTTATTAAAGAGAGAGTTAATATGATTCAGTAAGAAGTAGCAAAATACTCACATGAATACTGGAAACATTCACTTAGCAAAGGCACAGATGCAGCTTTAAGGTTGCTTCTTTTGCCCTTGCTCAGCTCTCTCTGTTTAGCCCGTTACAGGATGCAGACAGCATCCAGTAATTGGGATACATTTTTATCTCCTTATCTGGAGGCATCTTCTTTCCCTACGCCTGCCGCAGCTCCAGCGACAGGCAGCCCGGCTCTGTTTTTTTCTGGGAGCAACCAGGCTAGCACAGCATGGAGGCACCAAGCATGGAATCGTGTGTTGTGACTTCATTTCGACCCCTCGCAAGTACCCACCTCCTCTTCCACAGACACACATCTATGTCTTTCCTTGTTTAGTCTTCTCTTTTTCCTTTTCTTGCTAGTGTTTCCCCCTTGCTGGAATCTTGCCTAGGCTGCTACCTCTACATATCCCAGCCTGGGCTCTTGCTGATCACTGACTGGCAGCCCCTGACATCCTTTCAGCCCCTCCACATGGGGAGGTTGGCCAAAAGTGTTTCCTTCCAGGGCTCCAGCTTGCCAGGATCATGGTGCTATCACACATGGTGATCTTCTTCTCCATGGTGAGCAGTGTGCTGGATAAGTGCTGTCCTACAAAAGGCAGTGACCAGCTTTTCAGGCCGCTGTGCTGTTCCCCTCTGCACAGGTGTGCAACGGTGCTGGTGGCAAGAAGAGCATTAGGGGGAAAGCAGCTCTGGCAGAAGCTTCAGGGTGGGAGGGCATTAATGCTCCATTTTTCCAGAGTGAGAGTATTTGTACAATGCTTGCTTTTATCTTGAAACTAATTTCTGGGTATATGGTTCCTGGTGAGCTGGTTTCTCTGCAGCAGCTCAAGGGGACAAGCCACAGTAGAGATCCTGTCTGTTCCTAGCATCCACAACTTCTCATTGTTGCCAGTTTTGTTTTTTCCTGTGGATTCAGTAAATAAGATGCAGGAGGAAAGACAATCTGTGTTTTACCGGAGCTATGGTAGTATCAATGTACAGCCTCTTCCAGGTATCTCTGTTTCTAGGGTACAGAGGTAGCCTTTACCAAGCAGAGCTGGGTCACAGGTTATTGCCCAGGATAGTAAGTTGAAAAAGGGGTGATAGTTTGGTCTCAATCTCTTGACCCTACAGATCACAAAGAGATGGGCCTGGCTACAAGGGAAAAGGAAGGAGTGCTGTTCCTCACACAGCACTCAGAAGTTGAGGAAAACCCAGGGAATTCCTGTGGTCTTTGCAGGGCAATGGTTTACACAGCACCCATGCCCAAAAATCAGAAATTTTTCTCTCCCCTGTGTTGTCAAGTTGGATGAGTCAGGGGAGACCTGCAAAAAAAGGTAGCTGTAAGAGAGCAGTGAAATACTTTGGTCCACTTTTATGCTGTTTTTAGTTGATTTAAAAGTGTGTGGTGTCTGGAGACCGGTCTTCAAACAGCCTGCAAGGCTGATCCTACCCAGGAACGTTGCTGCCTTCCTGCTGCAGCAGCACTTTGTTCAAGTCACCCCATCAGTGTCTTTGACATATTTGTTTCTCTCCATGACATGGGTCTCCGTGGGCCCTTCAGCATATGAAAGGCATAGAATTATGTACACAAGAGGAGTCAGTCTACACCATGCAGACTTCCCTCTCCATGTCGAGGTTTCTCTTACAAGCACTGGGCAATGATCCACAAGCACAGAGAGTTGCTTGCAGCTCCCTGACTGTCTGCTGGTGAACCTGTCATATATTGGTATCTCTGTGGATACTGTTGGTCATCTGCTTTGCTGAAGGCTTTTGCAGGAGGCAGATCATAAAATGGTGGGAGCACCATCATCACCCATGCTGTCTCAATATGCACAGGGCAGTGTGTGGGCACTGAGCAGGACTGAATGCTGCCTGCATTCAAAGAGAGGTGCACTGCTGCTCCCTATAACTGTCCCGTGTGCAGGCTGAGGGGGAGCATTTTGTTCCGAGGTGTGCACTTGTCCTATTCCAAAGAGGTTGGGTCTCCCACACACCACTGGGATCAGGGGTTAGTAGGATTGTGAGATCAAGTCCTTCTCCAAAGGGCAGGGCAAACAACTTGCTGGAGCACAGATCTGTTTCCCAGCCTCTTGACACCTTTTTGTGTTCTCATCTGATGAGATTGCTTTCTCTGCAAAGTGCTTTGAGGTCACCTGATGTTACCCCATCCCTTTCAGATTGGCTTGAAACCTTCCTTCGTTCCAGGCTCCAGGCAGGGTCCTAACCTCCTGGGCTGATCAGGTGTAATGTGCCAACCTTTGCTGTTTAAGGCAGTAATTAGAGACGGCAGAGGACTGCAATTGCAGTCTTCTGCATTTTTTAAGTGGACTGGAGGCTGGAGTGGTAGTAGCCTCCATAAATGTAGTGCATTGGAGATGAATTCAGTATTCCAATGTTCATAGGATGGCTTATTCAAACGAAACTCAAAAAGAGTAGCTGTAGAGTTTGTAATTGTTTCTTTGTTTCCCTTATGCTACAATCTACTGAGGGGAGGACACAATTAGCTTTAATATCAACTGCAAACACAACAAATATAAACCAAATTATTATAAACTAAATACTAAGTCAGCTTCAGAAGCATGACAGTGCAGAGGGAGCCAAATGCTTGTTTGACTTATACACACTTCCCAGTGAATACCATTTGTATCTGCTTGATGCTGTATGAGTATAATCAACACATATGTGAGGACTGGAGTGTCCAAAGATCCAGGATATGATACATAGTCTCTTGATCAAGTGAGCATCTCATTACCACTGAGAGCTAGTGGTAAATATGTAGAATTAAATGGGCTTTCCCCAAGGTGGGGTTTTTGCATCATAATGTCTGAGTTACTCTAAGGCCACTGAATGGTCATTTGATGTTGGAACTCCTTTGGTATATACAAGCCTCAGTATATGTATGGTATACCTCTGTTAGAAATTCTTCATGCCCCTGCTAAGGGGTATTTAATGTTAAGTTACTGCATTTAGCTGCAACTTTATCAACTAATATGGAAAGCATCTAGAATAAACAATAATATTGTAGGGCTCTTTAAGGCAAAAATAGAACTAAATTATGCTTCCAACTGAATGGGCTTTCCTTCCCTACACTATTTATTAGGTCCATTCAGTGTTATGAAGTACAGCTCTCATGTTTCTCTCCAGGCTTTCCTGCTCAACACACCTATGGTGTGGCATATGTGCTTTAGCCTAAGACACCCGGAAGCTACAGAGGTAACCTGTCTGTGCACGGTAAATCCAATGCATCAGTGAGGTATCAGCCACACTGAGCAGGTGCCACACGTGTCATTTGATCTCTGTGTTGTGTCCAGCACAGCCAGTGCATCCAGCACAGCTGGTGCATCCAGGCACCATTGTCAGGCGTGTGTCCCCAGGGCAGCATATGTATAGTGAAGTTTGTTTGCGTGGATATGCCCAAGTTATCTTGGCATTTAGAAATCTCAAGCACTCAAGTTTGTCTGTTCATGAAAAAAATTCTAGAAAAAGAAAGAACAGGATGGACCTGGTTAAATTAAGAGGCACGTAGCCCCAGAAACAAATTTCTCTACGGTAAATATTGAATATACTAAGATGAAGTGTATTCTGCAACTTAAAGAGGAAACTACTGAAATGGAGGATAATATGATTTTATTCTCAATTAGAGTTATCCTTTGTTAAAAGTTTTATTTCTTTGATGCTTTTTAATTTAGGGACCTCAAAAATTTACCAGTGAAGCTGTGGATCCATTTAGACATTATGCAGGTGTTTATTGATAGATAACATATCTGAACATGTCTTTCTTGGTCATCTTTGATAAGCCTCTTTAGTATACTTTGGAAATCCCTGTGTTCAGGGTCTGCAGATGAAGAACTTCAAAAGCTTCCTTGAAAGGCTGAAGAACTCAGCTGTGTGAAGTATTCATCAGACTACTACTGAATTTGATCGGGGCAGCATTATTTGTCCACTAGCAGAAGATCCTCAGATTGATAGGTCTTTGTAAATTATTCTGTTCCTGAGTAGGACTGCATAAAGAAGTTTTAAAATATTTAAAGTTACAGAGGCTTCAAGAAGCCATTTGGGTCATTGAGTCCCACCCCCTACAACCTCAGATCTTCAGAGGTGGATTTCTAGTGCAAATACACAGTCTTCATTCTCCACATACACTATCAAGAAACTGCAACATAAAACTTAAGTATATAAGGCTATATATAAGTATATACCCTACGTAACTACATTTGTTGTGGATTCTCGTATTTCTGAGGTAATCAGCTAATGACAAGAAATAAAGAAGGAATACAAAATAGTGCAGCATAGCCATGTTCGGGATCATCAGGCATCTAAATAGGCCAGTGACACATTAGTGCTGGTAGAGTGGCTGACACTGCTAAGCAGTCATTTTTCACAAAACCAGCTGTAGTTTCTGATCAAGTAGTATTTGGTAAAGTGAACCAAAGGAACGATTTCAATGGTTCTTGGAAACTGATTCTTGATTACAAAGAGAAGAAAGAAACAAGGTCAAAAAGATTTATTTGAGATAGATACAAATAAAACATTAAGATACAGAATATATATTTGAATATGTTTTGGGTTTTTTAAGATCAAGGACATAAAATTAATTATGTCAGGCATTTCATGTATCAACATTCTTTACAAGGAATAAAGACAATTGTATGACTTGGTAGGCTAGGCTGTATGTATTGGTACAGCATTTAAACTGAAACCTGCAGGTACATTTCTTAGAAGACTTTGGGACTTATCCAAATGCTTCAGAAATTACTGAATAGGAATGGTCTTGAAAAGGAGCAAACACTGAAATCCATGTATTTGTTTTCCTGCTGGGATGGGCAGTGTTACAGCAGTATGCCGAAACTTCTCAGGTGGCATGTTCTCATGTATTTAGAGGCAAGCTGGTCATATCCCCTCTAACAAGCTGCATACAAACACCTGAACTGTCTCTGCTCCCATCCCAATCATACAGAAGATATCTTTGGCAAAATCAGGCATTTCTCACGAAATTTCTGGCAGGGAGGGAGTATCCAGTGTAGCAGCTAGGAAGGAGCTTGCTCTTCTGAGCACTCTCCAGTGCCATCTGGCAGGTCATGGTCCACGCTTCACAACACGAGACCTTCTGCAGCAGAGTGTAGAGAACCTGCCCTAGAGCCAGGGACTGATTATTATAAAAACAACAACAACATTTTCCAATATCAAACTGCAATATCAAAATCTTCTGTATTATTCCTTTCATAAAGACATGGAAATGCAGGTAGGGAAAGGCAACATTGGAAGAACACACGTTATTTATACATCAGATCAAATCTGATAGCCGCGCAGATTGCCACAAGAGAAACATCAGCCGTGGTTTTGCTTGGACAGCTCTGCTTTACTGCCTCAGGGAAGAGACTGGAATAGGGTCCCTTCAGGGTTCCTTCCTGCTGCTTTGCTACCTGTGCTTGTTCCTTGGGAGCATCCCTAAAACCCAATGAAAGATGCTTTGTAAGAACACAGGCAGCCCGGTAAGAGTTGCTGTTATTGATTTAGGCATGTTCTTTCCATTTAGTGAACTGGCACTAAAGAGGGGCTGGTTTACTGATGCAGGGTTTTGCTGATGTCATGTGAGGGGGCTGGGCTGGATCATTTCTGCACCAGAGATGCTGAAGATAATTTCTTTTTACTACCATCAGTACTTTTTCCAGGAAAACCTTTGTGCCATGCCTGTTAGCTGGCTGCATATGTTCATGCTAACAGAGGTCACAGGTTTTGGGTTCTGCTCATACATCCTCATTTGAGGCTCTTGCAGGGTTTGAGACTCTCGCTTAACAAAATATTAACTATAAACTCAGGTTTTACTGGGAAGCTGGATATTTATTCAGCACAGTATGGATTTGGAGGGGTACAAGGGGCACAAACAACAGGTATGTGCCTGGCCAAGGTTTGGCTCCTGCTCAGTTGTTGGCTTCAGGCAGGGCACTGCCACTTTTTCTTTTCCCCTCTTATGCTATAACTTCTTCTGATACAGAGATGCTTATGGGTGCTAATGTACCCATACCATCTGATACAATAAGGCCCTAGTGCAGACAGGCTTCTGACAGTGCCTGCAGAAGCTGCCACAACACCTGAGGAGTGATTGCTGAAAAGTCATCTGCTCTGTGGTGCCTCAGAGCTGGTGTTTCAAAGCTCTGTATTAGGGGTAAGAGCGCATCCTTCTGTTGTTCCTCTGCTGCTTGACTGCCCAGTGAGACACTCCTTTGCCTGCCCCAGAGAGGCCAGAGGAGGGGGTAGACAGAGGAGTGTAGCCCTACCAGTGGGCGGGATCCTGTAAGCAACGCACCTGGACTGAGTGAAGAACATGGAATTCTCATGGACAGGTCAGCTTGCAAGGCAACTTCCTCTGCTTCACACAGTTCATCTGACCTTGCTGTTTCCCTCTGCTCTCATAGACTTCCCACAGCTGTCAGCAGTTGTGATGGTCCTGTTGTTTCCCCTCTTTCTTCTCTTGGTGGAAACCAGCATTTCTACCTGCAAGACAGCAGGCAAAGAACAGGAGGAGAGGCACTGCCAAGTGTGGCAGTGTGACAATGCAAAGGACTCTGTGGATTTGTCATTATGACCAACCCTTGGGAAGCAGCAGGGTTAACTAGTGAGCTGCAAACACAAAATTTGACTTCTCCATCAGGGGCAAGCACACCAGGAAGGTCGATTCTGTGCCTTTTACCACTACTGCCTCATTGTACCTGAGTGGCGTGAGTGTCCCTGGAGTCATCCACCAGGTTACGTAGCACTCTGCCTTGATGAGAGACAAGTGACACCAGTGAGAGGCTCCATTTCTAAGGGCTCTCTGAGTCTGAGAAGAGAACACAGCATGGGAGCTGTGTGTGCTGGGAGTGAGGTAGTGATACAGAGCTGTATTAAACATTTAAAGATGAACTGACCCTGCTGTGTTTGATGCTCTGTTTCCTAATGGATACAACCACCTGGTTTTCATTTCACTCTTAGCCCCATGGACTTTCATCAAGGCATGAAAGCAAACTCATGCCTCAGAGGTAGTATTTTAATTTAATTGTTTACATACCGGAAACCTTTCAGCATAACTATTTTCAACACCTGCCTTTGCTTTGATGCCTGCATATAATAGGCTTTGGGGTTTTTATGAAAAATATTCAATTTTCAATAAAATAAATGGTTTATCCCCATCTCACTGGATGCTTTTTTACTTTGCAAAGCAGAATGATCATCACATATAGTAATTCTAACCTGGCTAAGGTTGCATTTCTGCAAACAGGTTACTCAAATCTCTCCTAAAGTATGTCCCTGTGGTGTGAAATGGAGACATTCTGTGTTCAGATGGGCCATGTCCACTATAGTAAGTACCTGAATACAGTACTGCAAAGCAAGCTAAAGACAAAAATAATTATTGAATAAATGGCATACCAAAGTAGTCTTCATAAGCACTGAGAAAATGAGAATGATTCACTGCACTGACTGTTAGAGACACACTAGTTGATTACTTCCTAATAGCAAATGGCCTAAGAGGAAATGTCTTTGTGAATATAACATTGGCCAAAACTTAAAAAATAACCAGGGAAGAAAGGAATTAATGAAGGTCCCAGATTAAACTACCAGAACTGCTTTTGAAAAAGAGCCATTTGATCCTAATGCAGATCTGGATTTGAATTTTCTAAATATTGCTTACCATTGTAATGAGCTGGATTAAACCCCTGGAACTTTGAAACAGTACTTTAGAGTCTGAATGCTGTTGTTTGAACTTCTGTAATTGAAAGGCTGTGCTTGAGTTAAATATCCTGGTAATTTAATTAAATGTTCAGTCTGATGTTTTGATGTGGTAGCTATACACTGCCATAAATGCAAGGATAAAGTTACAATCTAAAAGAAAAATTTTATCATATTTTTATACCATTTTGACTTCTATTACACCACTATAACTCAGGAGATGCAAAGTGCCAAATGACATGGCATTGATGTGATTATATTTTCCTGAGATCAGTATGGAAAACTATTCTATAAAGCATAGTTTTAAATAACTGAAAATGAGATTATGAGAGTTGAAATTAATTAAAACTGAATGAGAGTTTTATGACATTAAAAAAAAAACAAAAACCAAAAAACCAACCAAACAAACAAAACAAACAAAAACCAAAAAACAAACAAATGAAACAAAAAACCAAACAAAATCCACCTATATAAATTATTATTTTATAGGATTTAAGCTTTTCTTGTATACCATAAGAGACAGCATGGTCAGAAGAGACTGTAGTTCATCTTTTAAATCTATAACCAGGCACCAAATGAGTAACTGGATTCTTTTTCTCAGAAACTGAAGATCCATCTGTTCCCACTGAAATCAATTTGTGGTCAAGTGCAAGCAGAGGGTTTCTTGCTCTACCATGCTGGGTTATGCCACTGCATGTGGGGGACTATTTGGCTTGATAGTGAAATCAAAGGAATAGTTGTACAAGATGTAATTGTGATCACATTTGAACAGACAGAAATAAATTTTCCATTTTCACTTAATGGAGACTATTTTTTCAAGAATGGGATGGATTTGGTTTGGATATTCATTTTCGACCTGTTTTATGTAGAAGTCAAAACACTGTATAATTTAGTCTTCTAAAAGGCACAGGGATCAGATCCCAGTCCTGCTGTCACATGGTGTCTCTAATTAACTGGAAATGCAAAGGCAGGCTCTGGGGGGTTGCAGCGGGGAAGATGCCCAGAGGAAGTCACATTTCCCTGCATGCCCAAAGCAAAACTGTGGGGTGGCTTTCTGCAGGGGCTGGTGGGGAGTGCAATGGCTGTTTGGCTGCAGGATCCTGCACTCGTGCATGCTGCCAGCTCTTTCTATGCCCAGGGAACAGTGACTGTGTTGGGGATGGCCAGATCAAAACTTCAGGTTTCAGAGAGCATCAGTGAGGCGAGAATTTGTTTGCATTACTGAGGGATGTTCCTAACCTGGGAGGTTGGGTCAAAGCTGTGATCTGACTCTGCCCTCAAGGTTCAGAAAGCAAACAAACAGTTTGCAAACAGCAAGGAAAAGATGCACATATTCTTCTGTTGGTTTTTCTTATGTTACACTTTTTTATTGTTTTTAAATTAGTATTTTAAACGAGTGTCATTTCTTCTCTTTTTGTTTGACGCCTGAAATTCTGGACCGCTGGTGTTCACCAGCTCTGCCACCAGTGTGATCACTCTGCTAGATTTCCATGTATATCAGTCTTGTGACTTTTCATTCTTTTCTTCTTTGCTTTTTTATTAATTTTTCTGGCCATGGGAGAAACCCCTCAAAGATCAAGAGTCCCAGTTCAGCTTCACATGGGAGACAGAGAAGGTACCCAGAGGCAGACCGGCACATGAACTGCCATCAATACCCACCACTCTTGATTCTCTGGCCCTAGAAAACAGACTCATGCTCTGGTTGCAACCAGAAGAAAAAGCTCTGCCTGCTCCTGCCTGGGTTGTCAGGTCTTTGGCATGGCACTAAAAGACAGAGCATGGAAACAGGCTGCAGGAGAGTGAGCTGAATGGAGCAGGGCAGACAGGGTGGCTGCAGTTCCCACAGGTACTGCTGCCTACCCCAGGTTCCTGCCAGAGGCTTGCTAGGCAGAGGTGATGCAAAAACACCTGCATATGTGCATACACAGACTGCCTCCAAGGGACTTCCATAGGGAGCTGGATGGTCAGGAAACAGCTTTAAGAAATATGAGGTGAAAACCAAATGAAACCTCATTACTTTGTTCCAGCCTTGTGGCGATCATGGCACCACAGTTTAAGTGAGGAGCTCAGCCTGTCACACTGACAGTGGGGTCTGTGGGTCTTTCTTCCCACACAGTGAACAAGACACAGAGAGGCCATGTGTTCCCTAAGGCAGGATTTTACATTTCCAGGACATATGTTCCATTCCTTTGTGAAACACCTGCCTTGAGGTGCATCGTATGTATGAGACAACTTTTGTAAACCTATATTGAGCACATGCTGCTCTGGGCTATGCTATCTTGTCCCATCCCATCCTTTATTGTCTGATCCTGTACTGCCCCACCCCATCCTGTCCTATTGTAGGTGACTTTTGAGTTTTAAATTCTAATTCCTTCGCACTTTGGGACCAGGGACTACTGCTCAGAGATATTTACTGCTCTTATTCCATAGTATCTGAGCATTTTCTTCTGGTACATTGCACAATGTGACAGGCATCTGTCATGTGTTTGTTCTCTCAGCTTTTCCACCAGAAGGCAAGTGTTGTCAGTAAACTAGTTTGTTTTGAAAAAATGTGTGTGTATAATTAGGTGCATTTGTGTGTGCATATGTAAATGCAGCACACATACACACACATGCAAACTGTGTATCTGCTTCTCCTAGGGGTGTGAAATCCCCGCAGAAAGCTCTGTCTGCTGTACTTCAAGTCAGCACAGTCCATGCTGTATGAGAGAAGCAAAGCTGCTGTGAGACTATAAACATTTTCTAAACAATATTGCAGACAGAGGAGTAGCAAAATATTCCTCAATGGGGTGGCTTTATTCAGGTTATGATGCCAAGGCAGCCTCATGAGCGGAGTGATGTTCCCTGGTCCTGGGGTTTGGCCCATTTCTCCCAGCAGAACTTACCACAGTGCAGAGACCAAACGAGTGCTCAGCATATGGTGTCTGTGGTGCTGAGAGGCCTCAGCATCCCTGGAGCACATCTAGCAAGTGCCCATCAGCATGAGAAGGTCCTGCTGCCGTCCTTCTCCACCTTGCCTTCTGTCCATTAGCCTTTTGTAGTGTTTAGTCCTTGATCAGTGGTTATTGCTTATTCATGTATGATGTCTGGTGGTACTTTCCTTAGCACTTACCTCTGGTGCCTTGTTTCAACCCATCACACCTGCTGTCAGTGCTGGTGTTTCCACTTGATTGCTCCAGGTCCTATTTCAGCAGGTTTTTACAGCACTGTTTTTATGGTTCTAAGGCTTCACACTCATAGTGTGACAGCTGACTATCCCTACTGAGACATGACTGGCACCTAGGCATAGGACTAAGGCAAGGTTCCCTTCACTCCTGGCTATCAAAGTTTCATCCAGACACCTATGACCCACTTCTAGAGAGTGTTTGTAGTCACACTGATTCCTCTGATTCACTGAGCAGCAGAAAATCAGTTGATTGCAGGGGTTGAAGGTGTTCCTAAGATAGTGCTAAATTATGGAAGCAAGTTTGGGGTACCTTGGCTGTGGAGTGTAAAGCTGTCAAAAGAGCATTCATGTTCATGACTAGTTTGGGGCTCCACAGGCAGAGGGGGTTGTTGCTTACAGAAACCTGCAAAATCTCAATGAATAGACCAGTAATGCAGCTACCATTGTGTTTATGTGGTGTATCTGTATAACCTGTAATAGCACATGTTGTAAGTGGGCAGACACTGATGAGGACCAAGCAGTCCAGCACATTTTCTGAAGGGGAGCTCTGTGCTCACTGTTCCCACCAGTTTCCTAATATCACCCTTATATCACCTTTATCACCCTACTATCATGCCTTTTCTCTCCTCTGGGGATGTAATCTCAAAATAGTGGGAATCACTGCAGGAGTCCTATTGATAGATTTGAATATCTGTATGGGATAATTTGCAATCCCCTGGGCTAAAAGGAAAGTCCACCCTGGAGACAGACAATTTGAATCCATCTTGCTCATAGTGCTGGCATTCCTCCCAGTGAGATCCCCAGGTACCTCCTGCTGTTGCAGCAAGTGATGTGCTGAGCAGGGATACCCAGCTGCGTTGGACACAGCTTGGAACACTTCTTGCATGGTTTGTGTTAGAGCCTCTGTGAGATTAGCAGGCTGAGACATGCTGCTAATGACCCCGTTTTCTGGGTGCTTCTAGCCCACAACTGTAGGTAGGGTTTCTCTAGCTGGATGCACTGTTGGATTGCTTACTGGATCTACTTTTTGCCTTACTGCTCCCACCTTCTGCAGTGTTGATACCCTATGCCTACATTATCAGCATTGCATGGGGTTCTTGTGTGGTGTGATTCCTCCACCTGAAATATCACGTCACTCACCACACAAAATGCTCTCCCTTGGGAGCATGAGCTGGGGCAGTGATCACCAGGATAGATGTCAGTGTGGGCCTTTGGCAGGGACACAGTCCACCACATGGGCCTTTCCTCCTCTTATCTACAACACTCCAGGGTATACTTGGATTGGCTTGGGCAGGACAGTGCTTGAACCCTATAGCTGTTGGGTTAGTATGTAGCTAGACTCCTGCATGTAGCACTCTTGCAGGGGTAGGTGGTATTTTTGCACCTGAATTGCAAGCAGTTTGAAAGTGATGTGCCTAGTTGGATTGTTGTCTCTTCAGGGAATCCACAGTTTTGTTTCTCCCTTCTTAGGTGAGGGACACTTACTCCCCTCACTGCACTGGCAGTATGCCAAGCTTGAGATAAGTATGAGGCTGGAGGCTGCAAAAGAACCTCCACATATAGGTTAGTTTTCCCTGTTACAATCTCCTGTCCCCTTCCTCATGGTTGACCATTGCATGAATTTCGTTTGTTGTGTTTCACTCTCCATAGCCAAGGTCTCACTGTGCCCTACTTTTTCTACAAGGGTTGGGAACATGTGACAGGAGGCTGGGGAGTGTCACAGTAGTGTCAGAGGGGAAAATTGAAGGTGAGAGTGGAGAATGGCACAGCTAGAACCATCTCCTCAGAGTTACATCTTGCCTTTATTGGGTTATGAACTAAGAAACCTAGTTTCTATATAAGAAATCTAGAAACTACCCAGTCCCAGAGTAAAGGGCCTTCTGCCGACTCCTCTCCACCTGTATCTGTGCTAGGGCCAAGCTTGTACTTCAGCAATGAAGGTTATGTCAGCTCCATGTCAGTCATCTCTTTCAATTGAGTCTAGCAACAGGCCTTCCCCTCCTTCTAGCTCACATAACATCTTCACATGGATCTTGCTCAGTTGGGCAATATTCATATGGTGTAGGCAGACCAGCCTGTTCTGCAACAGAGCTGGGTAGTGCATCCAGTGGACACATCCATCCAAGCAACCTCCCCCAGCAGGTGTGGCTCACAGTGGATATTTTGGTACCTGCTACAGAAACAATGACAGAGGAGTCCAAGAAGGTTGCACTTACCACTGGTGGCACAGGAATGTGGCGCTGGGTGCAGGGTCCTGCATTGTTCAGGTTTCACATAGCTGTATAGACAGCAGCCATCCCTCCTTCATCTCTTTGGACAGGCACTGATCTGTGAGGTTGTTGTCTTTAGCATGGATATTTGTAAAACAAAGTATAATTCACTTTTTCCAGTTCCAAACTCTACGGTTTATAGCATTCCACTTCCCCTGTGTCACCCTCATTATGTGAAGTTACAAGATTTCCAGTCTTCATTACTCTCTTACCACTCTAAACTGTTTTGCTGGGTCCATCCATGAAAAACCATATGCTTCTGATCCATCAGTGTTTTGTCTAAGTGGGAGGCCTCTAGGACGTGGCTGCTTCAGGTAGTAGTCCATGTTCCTTCTTACGTGAAGATGCACTCTGTTTCAGCAGGTTTTTGCACTGAGTTAAGATCCTGCTGCCTCTGCGTTTAGTGCTTCTACTGAGAAGATGAAGGTGTACCTTTGCTAGGCAATGGGAGGCATCCTGTCTCCTGCTAACAGAGTCCATGCCACCATGTGTGAGCTGGGTACACGTGTTGCCATGTGAGCCATCAGGGCTCCTGTTTTACGGTGCTCATTAGGAGAATGTGCTGCTGAGCCTTTGCCTACGGAGCTGTTCCTACCTCAGCAGGAACCACCAGTGGGTGGGAGCCTTCATGGCTTAGTGAAGGTATCAACCTCTGGCCAGGTACACTGCATTGGGTATTGCCTCTCTCAATGTTTGCAGTTCCTGCTATATTTGTATGAGTCCTAGAGATGGACTTCACTTGTGTGCAGGGCCAGGGTGATACTGGTCTTTTATGTGTTGGGTTATTAGGAGTTAAAGACGAAAACAAGTTTTCTCTTAGGTCTTACTGCGAAGGAAGCAAGTCCTGAAGCCTTAATTTTCAGCACAATGAAAATTTTTGAGATAAAAAAAAAATCTCAATATTGCAATGTAGTTTATGTGTTTAGGAGGTAGTCATTAATAATGCTGCTTAAAGGCACCTAAACATGGGGTCCAGACAACCTGACCCTCAATTAGTTCTCTGCATTCACTAAAGGAGATCATTTTGAGGGATTTCATCCATGGGAAGTTTAAAGATCTCAAAATGCCATTTTTTCCCCAATCATGATGAAAGGATGAAATCTGGGACCATTTCAGAACAATTTAATTTCACCCTCCTTAAAGTGGTTCATTCTGCTAATATCAAAACATTTAATTGACTTCATTATATGATTTACTTGAATAATTTATCACTGATAGAATATCTATCAGGTGAAAAATTAAATAAATTAAAAATTAAATTTCATAGAAAGAATATGCATTAATAACATTTACCTTGAAAATTAACATAATACTTCCATTCTGACCTATTTCTACTCAGTCTAATCAGCATCTTGCAATACAAAATACTTACATGAGACATTTTTCAAATGCTCTGAAAATAATTATCCCCCAGTAGCAGTAAAAAGCCAGGCATTCAGCCAGGAATAATATCTCAGCCTGGTACCCCAGGAAATTCCTCCTTCTGTCCTGTCAACCTTATTGAAGGGTGGCTTTGGCAATACTAACTGCTGCTGGTGTGAAAAGACAACAATTAACAATTATAATCACACAATTGCTTTAAAAAAACCTCTTCTTTTTGATACTTTGCTGGGAAGAGTCTGTGTCACCTCTCTAAAGTGGTTTTACCTACCTATTAACTAATATTTATATCATGACATGCTTTTCCTTCTCTCAGTTTCAAGAGAGCTCATTCAATATTGGAAGATGTGCTGAAGTGCTACCAAGCAACAGCAGACACCTGCAGAGATACAAACATACCTCATTTATTTTCCCCCAAATGAGTTTCTATGATAATCTAAACCGTCCCAAATCCTCCCTAATGTCTGAGGGTCCTGGGCATGTGCTCTGAAGTGATATGCAGAAAAGCTTGCCTATGTATAATATTTTTGAGCCATGAATAGAGAAACTTTATGACAATTGATGTGTGACAAAGTCTTTTCTCTCTTTCCCAAACAGCTAATATGCCAGAGGATTATCCGGATCAGTTTGATGAGGTAGTGGACTTTATTCAAGCCACTATTAAAAGACTGAGGAGGTCACCAGATAAACAGACTCCGATTTTTTCTAGGCGGGAGAGAAACCGTCAAAATGCAGCGACAAACGTAGAGAATTCCAGCAAGAAGGGAAGGAGAAATCAAAAAGGCAAAAATCGAGGATGTGTCTTAACAGAAATACATTTAAATGTGACCGACTTGGATTTGGGATATGAAACCAAAGAAGAGCTAATTTTCCGGTATTGCAGTGGATCTTGTGATGCAGCTGAGACCACCTATGACAAAATTTTAAAAAACTTAACCAAAAAGAAAAAACTAGTCACTGACAAAGTGAGGCAAGCCTGTTGCAGACCCACAGCCTTTGATGATGACCTATCCTTTTTGGATGATAACCTGGTTTACCACATACTGAAAAAACATTCCGCGAAAAGGTGTGGATGCGTCTGACAGCTGCTTGCCAGAGGCAGCACCAGTTTTCCATTCCTACTACACTGCAAAGAGAGGGACCAAGGTTCCCAGGGAAGTGTCTGCTCAGAGTGGAGAAAAAAGGACCAAGAACACAGAAGGAGGAGCCATGAGAGCCTGGGAATGGGGGGACATGAAGCAGAGTAGAAGGATGGAGACTTTTGATATCCTATGGGGATTTAGATAAAAGCTCAGGTGGAGATGCCGATGGATGGATGGTGTGCATGCTACCTTTCCTGTTTGACTCAGTCCATCATCAGTGAGACTCAATCCATGAGGAACGTGCTTAAAAACACAACCCTGCCATACCACGCTGTGTTGTAGTTATGCCATGATATACCAGTTATACCAAGAAGCTTAGCTAAGGAGTAGGTTAGGAGTACCTTACTAATCCCCTGTGCCCTCAGCTCTACTGAAAGAGACATTGTGCTACTGCTCATTGGAGGGCAGTTCCTGAGTGCTTAGGACAACTCCTAAGCTATAATAAGATTATACTTGTAAGTAAGATGATATTGGGCAAATATCAAAAAGACTAGGCTCAAGTTCTCACAAAGCAAAACAGTTCTGCTTACTGGCTAAGTTTGGTTATTTCCATCTCATGTTTCTTCAAAATGAGTGCAGGATTTCATTCTTCTGCTACCTATGAAAACAAGTTGAGTTTTTAAGCACTTCTTCCTAGTATAGTAAGAGAAATAACAAGCCCAGCCTACACAAAATGCATTTCTTTAGGTTTACAAAGGACTAAAGTCACTTGCGTAACTACATTTCTATTTGGTCATTGTGAGTGAGCAGAGACTACTTGATGCAATGCATCCCTTCAGAGACATAAATATACAGAAGATATTTATTGCGATTAAGTTATTGTTATTTATTACAGTTCAGTAATGAGTCTCCTTATTTATTAAAGTGTCTTTCAAAGGTGCCAAAGTAGATGGCACTTGGGGATATAGAGAGACAAAGACGTTGGGAACAACGGTCCATGCTTTTGATTGAAAGTGTTAACTTGAATGCAAAAAATCACTTACTTTACCTTTTTTTTTCCTTTAAACAAGATCTTGATTATGTTCACAAAAGGTAGTGCCGAAGCCTGCAGCCCTTCTTCCTATTCACTAATCCTTTAGAAAATTTCTGCAGTCAAACATGTGCAGGAGCAGCAATGGCTCTGGATGAGTGAGGGTCGCAGGACTTGGCTCGACATTAGCAATTTGTTAGAAAAACTAATTTTAGTCATATTTTAAATGTAGCCACATTTTTTTCTCACACTTTATGCCAACTGACCTCATATAACTATTGACAAATGGAAAATAATCACATTTAGCCTTATAATTTCTTGTTATATTTATTTAAGCCTTTCCTTCCATATTTCCATATAGAAGAGGTTGAGTTCCTCTTACTAGTTAGCCCTGGATTTAATATAGTCTGCAAGTAAACAGTTGTGTTAAATAACCAGAGTGTTTTGTATAATTTGCTGAAACATTACAGGACCGTACCCACACAGCAGAACAGTCTGAGTTTCCTTAGGACGAGGGAGGTGGTACAGCAAAGGTGTTCACATGTGACCGCTAATGCACGCTCTCATTCTGGAGACATTTTTCGCAAAGGAGCAGGAGTACAGGTCATTAGACATACCTAACAACCAGTGAAGCATCAAATCCCACAAAAGCAACATGGAAAAAAAAAATTCCTACTGAAAAAGATGGTCTAACCTTTTATCTCATGTATGCAATGGCTCTCCATACTCATTCTGCCCCAGGCCCCTTGGGGCGCCACTGAGGAACCATCTAGAGGTCGAAAAAGTCCAGAACAGGCATAGAAAGATGTACCAGGTGTATGTCATGTAATTTATCCCTGACTTCCGCTGCTTTCCTGGGCGGATGGAGGCTGGCCCCAGAGAACCACCCACAGGGTCTGTTCTCACCCTGCCAGGGAGACTCCTTACCCTCCATGCTGCTCAGGGGTGGTGACACCAACAGCACTGGCACGATGTGGGCCCTAAAAGCCAGCCAAGCTGAGGGTCAGCTGTACTGCTGGGCAGCTGATGAGTGACAGCGCTCAGAGGTGTGCTTTCCCTGGCCCCAGTTGCTGAACACAAAACTTGCCCCAAAGCATTTTCTGTGCAGCTTGAAGAGGCTGCAACCTCTTCAAATCAAATCTCTATGTTCAAAATACAAAAGGGTAAAGTTTGTGATTTTTTTAAAAAAATTTTTTAGTGTGGTTTTTTTTTTTTTTTTAGGTTGTTGGTTTTGGGGTTTTTTTTTTAATTTTCAGACCTTACTGAAGACAGGAGTGTGCTTCTCTGGATTTTTTTACTTCACCTGCAATTATCTGTCTCAGTCATTTGTGTTAATCAACCAAAGTTCTCTACAGACTTTATTTTTGTACAATATTCATTTTATAACTTTTTACAAAATAAAACTCATTTCTATTGTTACCTGATTGTTGCTTCTGCTTCCCCATTGTCCCACTTCCAAGTGACAGCATTGCCCAGTTCCCAACCTGCAAGAAGCGATGCTGAGAAGCCAGCAAGTCCTCTGCAAAGTGGAGCTTTCTTATCTCACCGATATGTTTACTGTGGATCAGAGGTGTCTGTAGCTTCTTGGCAGAACACAACATTGTTGGGTGACTGCAATAACTGACTTGAAAATGCATGGTAAGCAGTGACAGTAATCCACCCAGTAGCAGACTTGAAACCTGGGATTACCCAAGTTGTCCCTTACCCACATGGGGCTGCAGTGTCTTGTTGGTGGCCTTGGCTATGCATGGTCACAATTCCGGCACTTGGAGATTTGCATTTTGCATTGCTAATCCAGTGGTTTCGTCAGTTGGACTAAATTCCATCCACTTTGGCAGTTCTTTTTTCTTCATCTTTAAACAGGAAAATAAAACTTGAGGAATTTTCTTTTCCACCCCATCATGGAAAAGATGAGGACAGGTTTTGTGGCTGTGGCCAGCAAGATTTTCTCAACTGCTTTGTGTTAAGTGCTGCAGTTCCAATCACAGAGCCCAGAAACACACACAGACTTACAGGTTTCTGTACTCCTCAGACTGCTACAGAGAGGAAGAGGGAGCATCTGAGCAGCGAGCCAGAGAGCAGGAGATCAAACACTCTTAATGGGCAGCATATGGATGCCTTGGTTTCATTTGTGCTGACGGGGGCCATGCACGCAGCTCTATCCCAGCTGCTGGAGCGCAAAGCAAAGCTCGCAAGCCCTGCCTTTGAAGCACACAGTATTGAAGGCATTCCTCCTCACATGCCACTGCCTCCACCCCTTATAGCAGAAGCCCATCGGTCCATCCACGACAAGCAAAAGCTGCACACATTAAGTGTTTGGCATGGAAATGAATTGCAGCTTCACATTCAGAGGAGATGGTGCACTTTCCCAAGAATTTGAGGGAGTGTCTTCGTAAAACACAGCTGTGAGGTGCTCTGAAGTTTAATCTCCAGCCCAAACCTTCTGTCTGCTCTTGCAGGGATGGGGAAGCACAAAGCCAATGCAGAAGTCTTGCTTGGCCTTATCAGAGGCTTTGAGTGAGCCACGTAACAAGTGGCAGGAACAGTATTGCTTGCATGGAGCTGTTTCACCCTGCTTCCCCAACCTTCCTGGTGAGGATAATATTGGAGAGAACAGATGGGGCTTTGCTATTGTAACTCCAGACTCACCACTGCTGGGCTGGCACCTTCAAGCTCCTTTTCTGGTTAAAGTGAGGCTCATGGTATTTTCCTGGCACCCAGCATGCGTTAAAGCAGCTTGAAACCTTCAGCGGGCAGATTGTGTGAAAGATTTCAAAAAGGACTTAAACTTTCATTTGTTACTAGGTATTGCCAGCACTGGGACAGACATTATGTTGCTGCTTGAGTAGCAAGGGCAACACTACCCTGGGTTCCTTCTGGATGGATAAGACAGGTCCCAAACTAGATAAATTTTTTGCAAGGGAGAGGTTGATCCAAACACCATAATTATTTACACTTAATCCACACAATCAGGAGGACATTAGAAGTTTTATTACTTGACATTTGATAAGGCTTTTTTATTTCTTTTATAATTTTGTGTTGGATTTTGTTGAATCAGTTAGCGTTGTGCTTCCAGACAAGAATGGCTGGTTAGAGACTTTGGACAAATTATGAATGCCTAAGGAAACAGCAGGTATTTTAAAAGGAGGGTGTATTTAGTGATGCAACTTGGAAGTCTGATCCTCAGTGAGTCCCCTTCGGCAGAAGGGATTGCAGACGTGTGCATTCCACAGGCAGTGTCACCTACGGACAGAGCATCAAGAGAGAAACTGTCGTAACAGCAGGTCCTTCTGCCATCTCTCCACACTCTCCATCCCACAGCGGTCTGGTGCTGCTTGTCTCAGTACACACAGGATGAAATGGGCAAAACTGAGCTTGATTTTAGGTTGTTTCATCACTTCCCGCAAAAGAGGAGAAAGGACAAAAGCAGCCAGTGCCTCAGTCTGTAGCAGCACAGGAGGAAACCAGAAGCAACCTCGCTCCTTGCAATCTGGATGGCTACAAAAAATACAGAGGAAAATATCAGGATGAAGAAAACAAATGGAGCTGACACATTGTATAAATAGGTCTTCAAATGTCATGCATGGCTGGAACAAAGATGTTTTGTTCCAAAGCAAGAGACAGCTTGAAATGGCTCAGTAATACACATTGAGAAGTTTGCTTATTTGGAACAGAGCTCTTTTAATGAAAAGGTTAATTGTGTTGCAATGGAAAAGAAAAAAGGCATAGCAGAAGCCAGGCCTGCACTCCTCACCCTAACAAAATTTCCCACTGGCTCAAAGTGAAGATTTTCTATCACAAACCTCACAGGACTGAACTACTAACATTCCAATAAATTATACAGTAGGTATATTCACGGGTCAATAAGAATAACTAAATAAACCATATATTCCAGCAGCACTAATCCCACTGGCTTTCAGGCAAGTCGCAGCAGCATCCAGTGAGAGAAACATCATGCTTGGCTCAGCCTGAAGCAGAAAGGTTTCCTTGGGCAGGCACCGAGCACCAGTACTTGGGGTCAGCACCGAGACATCTTCACTTACCATTGGGTTTTTCACTTTGAAACTGCAGCATTTTATTCACTTTTCCCCAAAAGGTTCACTCACAAGTAAAGTGAAGAAATGGCAAATAACACAATGGGCTTTTGAAGGCTGCAAAGGAGTGCTGTAATTACCCACAGGTTTGATGCTTTATGTGTGACTTCTCCAGCTTTTTGACAGCAATCTGAGCCCTTCCACATGTGGAAGTTTTCTCTCTTGTGTCCCAAACCCTTAGTTTCCTTTCTGATGGTACACTGGACGAGGAAAGTTCCCTTCTCTGTCACTCCAGGGAAGGTATAAACATTAGTTCCCAGTCCAGAGTTGTACACCTTACCCCCAAGTGGTCCTGTCAGGTCTAAGGCCACCCACATCCTCACCAGAACTACTTCATTGACTGTTGTGGAGTTACTCCTGTTTCATAGGCATGTAAATAAGTATATCAAACCTGTTTATTTTCCTAGCAATATTCACATACAATTAGAAAGACTGCATCCTTGTACAACCTCCTGGACTTTCTGTTTTATAGAATCATAAAGAGGTTTGGGTTGGAAGGGACCTTAAAGATGATCTCACGCCAACCCTTCTGCCATGGCCAGTCTTCCACTAGAGCAGGTTGCTCAGAGCACAATCTAACACGTCCTTGAACACTTCCAGGAATGAGGCATCACCAGCTTCTCTGGGCAACCTGTTCCAATGCCTCACCAGCTTCACAGTTAGGAATTTCTCCCTGATACCCAAGTTTACCATCTTCAGTTTGAAGTCATTCTACCTTTTCCTATCACTACGTGTGTTTGTAGGAAGTCCCTCTCTGGCTTTCCTGTAAGTTTTTAGGTACCCTTTAAACACTGGAAGGCTGCTCTGGGTTCTCCCTTGAGCCTTGTCTTCTCCTGGCTTAATAACCCCAGTGCTCTCAGCCTGTCTTCATAGGAGGGGTGCTCCAGCCCCCTGATCATCTTCATGTGTTCTGGAGTTTCCAGAGCTTTAACACATTTCTCTGTGCTCTGATCATGTTACTAATTCCTCTTTTTTTCCCACTGGCACTCACCCACAGCTTTCTCTTCTTTGACTGTCTCATGACTCCTACATTAAACTCTGGCTTCACAGATGCTGCAAACATGTCCCATAATTCTTATTTCAGGTTAAAATCATTCTCATCTGAGATCCAGACAGGGGTCAACAGGCATTTCTTGTTAGTATACAGTATTATTTTTAACAGCAGTTTCAACCTGAGGATTAAACATTTCCTTTAAAGAACTCACAGCTTAGAGATCCGTTTTGGATATCTCTGTATTTTGAAAGATACAGAGACTCCTTCCTGCAGGACTAGGCATGTTCTCTGAGGAAGAAAGTGTCTGCACAGTCAGGGCAGGATGAAGATCTCTCAGTACCTCATCTCTCGCAGTGTCCCTTAGCTGAGAAAGGAAGAAATAGAATAAAAAAGCAAACTGGGAGTGGTATTTTCCCTGAAAACCCCACCCCAGATCCAACAATTTGCAGTTCAGAACATTCTGAGCCAGATGTTTTATCAGTGTCCAACAGTCCTTGGCAGGTCTGTCTCGCTGGGAAGGTACCCAACATCCTCCTTTGTGAATTAGAGCTTCCCCTGAACTCTGGGGCAATTTAAATCTGTGCAATGCTAGCAAAAGCTTCTCAGCTGGCACTGAAACTCCATTTCATCAGTGGCCTACTCATTCCTGTGTCCCGATGAGTTGCCAGATCTCCTCCACCTTCATAGTCCACGTGGATCTGTCCAATCTGAGGAGCCCTTATATATCTCACTATCCATGTTTTTTCTCTCTGTTCCAACCGGACCACATTCCTCTTGAGGGGAAGGTGTCCCCATTAGGATGTTGGAGAGGAGCGAACCCTGGATTTCCACAGAGGCCCATCAATATTTTCTTTTCCGTTTTCCATCCTGTTTCCAAGAATTCCTTTCAGGTGCTGGGTGGGGAACTCATCAGAAATATGATTCCAGAGGCAACACGCTGCATGTGTCCTTTTGGGAATCCCCTTTATTTAACACAGAACTTTTGCCAGCTCTCAGGTCTGAACCTGACTAACTCCAGTTGTGTTGGTCTGTACAAGTTATCACATGGCAGCCAAAATAATATTTCTTTTTACTGAGATGTAGCAATTGGGTGCAGTCACTGTGGAGCCAGAAGGCATTGCTCCAAGGTTGGGCCACTGTCCCGTGCCCACAGACACCCACTTCCCAGAGCTGTCCACGTGTGAAGACCCCAAGTCTCCAGGTTTGAGGCATACACAGTGATTTAGGAACATGTCTTGTCTCACTGCACACAGGAAGTTAAAGGGATCTGGTCCTCTGGGAGTCACCTAGAGGACTGCCTTAAATCAAGAATAGTCATAGACAATGAACTGGACCTTCTTGAAAACAGTAATCAGAGGAAAAAAGGATATGGCAGTAGCTTAATGACAAGCTACAGTGACCAAGTGCCACCGTACACAAGGGGTTCAGGGAGAAGCCAAAATGTGGCACAGGCCGCCCACCCCCAAGCTGAGATGATCAGTGGAAAAGGGTTTCTGTCAGGCAAGGAAACAACTGTGTAAATGCAAAAATGTACCCAAAAGGGAAAGTTTCTGTGGCTTTCACATGGACCTACCTGGTGCATACCACAAGGAAGAAATGAAGACAGTCGAAGGAGCCATTTGTGAGGAGCTGAAGAAAGGCCTGCAACAGATTTTTTTGGTGTTTATCTAGGGCATCAGATTCTGCTTACAGCAAATATTTTCCTGTCAAGGATATCTGGTTTCATTTCAGCTACAAATGTGAATCTCATTTAAAAACCCAGAGCAAGTCGGTGATAACAAGTCATTTTTGCAAGGAGTATGGAAACCTCCCTTTCTGATTCTGACAACTGATGAAACAAAATTTGGAACACCTGGAAAAAGTTATCCAAAACCTTGGAATTTTTTCTGTTACTCTGTTAAGAACTTGGTAACAGCTTCAGCTGACTTCTTAGTGCCAGTAGCACATGACTATTATAGGACAATGCAGGTAAATCTCAGTACAAGACTGTGGTTTGTATTCGACCGTCAGTGAGTGTATATTATGTGCTAGCCTGAACCAGTGAAGCACTTCTGTGTCCTATCTTCTCTTTGGGATAGCTGCTCTGGGAAGATTGTTCTCAATACCTTTACATCTTTGTCTATTCTTTCAGAATAGATGTGATATTGGCCACATTTAATGTAAACAAATCTCATAGATTTTTCTTACATGATGGTAACTTGACATGACATTCCCCTACATGACATGCCTTTTTGCAGAAACTGAAATAATGCACAGCCTAAAATTGTTTCCCCTCATCTAAAAGACAAATGAAAAGCAGGAATGTCCAAAGTTGAGGCCACAACAGTGTTATTGTGTTTAGGTCATGAAAGTTCCTTAAAAATTTCATGTATTGGTTTAACCTGTCTCATGATAAATCATAAATCTCCCCTGTCTTCTCTGATAACCACAGACTCAGAAGTTTACTTTAGAATTATATTGTGTGAGGATTTTTAAATAACTATGATAAAGCCTCACTTAAAAAAAGGTGATCCCCACATGGTCTTAGTCATGCTTGTGCACGTCTTCCAATGTTATAACTCAGTAAATAGGACAGCCACTATATAGTTTTATGGCTGGGTCTGCTCTCTGCTGCTCATTTAATCGTGTTTTATTGTCAGCTCTTCTCAAACTGTCAAGTGTTTACTCTTACATGCTTTCTGCAACATGCATCCATCCCCCTAGTCCCACTCATCATTTGGTACTATTGCATTTTCTTTAGCCTGTTGGTGACATTTATAGCTGTTTTTTCCCAAGAAACAGCATATTTTTAAAACAGGGCCCCTTTTTCACTTTTTAGTGCTTTGGCTCAATAATTTCTCACACACTAGAAATGGCCCAGCTGATGTTTTGATCTTTATATCCATTCCCATCCAAGAAACAAGCAGCAGTGAAAACTCAGTGTACTGATTCCACCTTTCTTCAGGAGCCTCCAAGGAAAAGCCGTTTCCAGCTCTGCTCAGTGAAACAGATGCAGAAGCTGCACATGCTGTGGTCCTTCAGTCTCTGCCATCCTTCCCACACTGTAACCATGGCCACACTGAGGCCAACCCAGTGCAGAAAGGCAAACATTTGTCCACACTGACACCCAACAAACACCACCAGTGGCATGATACCGCAAACTGGTGCTATGTGTAGTGGCTTCCACTGCTCACAGGATTTACTGATGCTACCAGGCTGTGTCCATACAAAGTCTAGAACAGAATATTTTCCACTGGAAGGGACATGCCATGATCATCTAGTCCAACTGCCTAACCACTTCAGGCCTGACCAAGCTAAAGCAAGTCCTCTTAGTCAGATCCAAAGAATATCACACAAGGATCAGGGGGAGAGATGCCAGTTCAGTGCTTACTGGCCTCATTTAGACCTACAGGGATTCACACAGACAACTGTTTAGCAAGAAGAAACAAGCAAATACTCTGCTTCTTGGACTTTTATGCATTTCCACATACAAATATTTTAAGAAGAACAGTAAAGATTTACTGGTTTTCCTATGCTTTTTCAAACTCAGCAGTTTGCTGCTTCATCAGAAGAAGTCAGCTCAGCAAAACGGAAACCTTTTGTGATAACTCATCCGTTCAGGCAACACTTCCTATGGCAAGCAATGAAGGGAGCTCAGCTCACCTCTCCCATGGATCTCACTCAGCATGTCAGGCTCTACAACAAAGCTGAAACAAAATGTTCTGGCATTGTAGAAACAAAGTATTCCACCAGGCTTTTAAAGAAATCTTCAGCTACCCACTCCTGGCCCTGGATTTCCAATACTGATCTACAAGTATGTTGTGTCCATCCTGACAAGTCCTGTGATCAGCCGGCGGATGAGGTGCTAATAAGGTCATACACATACACACTTTCTGGGACATGGTGAGACTGAAGACAAAGGCAATAAAAGCTAGTCACTTCTGATAACTAACAACTACAGAATCCTCCTGCTGAAGATAGTGGGAAATAGCAAAAACTCTTACATCATCAGTTTAAGAGGAACAAAATCACTGAAAAAGATAGTCCTAAGATTTCATTAAGTCACACAATTTTAGTCTTATAACCCATATACTTTCCAAGTGTTCCCCAAAGGCCTAACTCTTGCTCTAGTCTGCCTGTGTTGCCAAAACTGCTCAGCAAATGGGACAGATGAGTGCAGGGAGAAAGCAGAAAGGTGCTTGGAGTTGGGAGGCTAGGCTGCAACACCACTTTTTCAATCCAGCTGAAAAAAACCTATATTTTTGAGATCTTACAGAGAGCAAAGCATCTGTGTTTCCCAACCTTGGCAGGGTTGAGAGGAGCCCATTTCAGTTGCTGGAGCCCTGCACATCAGCTTTGCAGATTTGCCAGCTCCCCCTGCAAGATGGCCTGCAACATGTGTACACATGGTATCTGGCAACAATAATTCAGTAAAAATGAAAAATGCTTCTCATTCATTGCAAACAAATGGGTACAGTGCAATCCCAGGCAAACTTTCCCAAAGCAGGCAGCTTTCTGGATTAAAAAAGAACAGAGTGAAAAAAGAGTGTAGGGGCCTGGAGCACCCCTGACAGGAAATGCGTGGGAACGGTTACTTCAAAGAGTGGAGTATATGTCTAGAAAAAGAGCAAGTTTCCAAATGCAGCCTTTGCTTTCTGGTCTGGGAAAGCCGAGCTTTTCCCGTGGCCAGCACCGGCAGTGGCACATGCACTGCCAGGGCTGCAAACCATGGCCCCCATCACTGCCCTGCTCATTGCTTATCACCAAGTTATTTATAAAACAACCACTTCCAACATTCTAAAGCCCAGTGATTCTGCACGGCTGGGCATCTTCTGAGAAATAAAAAGGCCATCATTTACTGCCAGGTTTCTTCCTTGAAGAGACTTTGTCTACCAGAGCTTGTGATAACAGCACTCAAGGCCACTGGAAGAAAAAAAACCCATGGCAGAAACCTTAGAGGACAGTCCCAAAACTCATCTAAATAGGTATGTTCCAAATGAAGGCATCAGAACCACGGCAGTAAGTAACTGTTGACACAGCTCAGAGCCATATGGCCACACAAATTTTGGGGAAACCAGCTTGCCTGTCTCTGCATCTACACCTTTACTTAATGGTCCTCCTCAACCTTCGCTGATACAAGACTGGCAACTATTCAGAAAAAGGCCCAGCAACTAGGTGCAAAAACATGTGGCATATGAACCACTCCTAAGCATGAAAAAGCCACAGTATTTAACACAGGTGAGAAAATAAATCACCTTTAAGAAACATATGACAGGAAGTTCAGTTTGGCTTTGGAGTGTAGCTGGTGTGAGAGCTAAGGCACATCAGTATGTGAGGATAAAATTTAATTCTCCCTTTACCTTCAGCATACCTGTTCTTATTTTTACATGTCAACAATGTACAGCATTCATAAATTATCTTTATGATAGGACCTCAAGGCAAACATAACCAGTTTCATAGCCAACAACCAAATGCTCAAATTGATAGCTCATCTGATCTCTCCTAATCAATCATAAACCTACTGATTCATTGTAGCACTTCTATTATCATTGATTTAAAAGCTATGAATGGGCTTTCCTGAAGATTTATGGGGAATAACAGCTGGTGGCAACATCACCTGGGACTCTAGACAGGAGAGGTCTGCTTGAGAGTTGTTTTGCTTTCCCTTGTAAAAGCTCTATTGTGCTTACTTCACTAAAGTTTAACTTGGCTATGATTTCATGACTCCTGAATTCATGCAGCCCCTTGGCCAAGCCATAGAATAGCAACTCAATAAAGATGAGTGACATCATTAACCCAATACAGTAGCTATTCAGATGTTCGCTGTGGTCTCCTTACATAATCACCTAATTTTAGCTACTGAAAGAGCCACATACAGTGCCACAGTGTATTATGAGCTCTGAATAACTGCCTAATATCCAGATGCTTTTTCCAAGGTTATTTTGTTTCTCTGGGTTTTAAAATTATTTCCTTACACAAGTCTCTAGGTGCTATTTTCTCTTAAGCAAGCCTTCTTTTCAAAACCTGTTCAAGGCTTCTGCTGCTCCTGATCACTTTGACACATCATTAGCTGGTCACTGCAGTTGTAACTGTGCTCATGGCACTACTATAAGCCAGGACCTTGGGATTTTGTAATGACTGTCAACAAGAACAGACCTAGAAAACAGTAAGTAGATACAAGCCTTAATTCAAGCACCAGACACACACATGCTCAACTAAAACCACTTGGTTTGCTGAAAGTAGCTGTTTCTTGTAGTTTTACAAAACATCTATGAAAATACTTTTTAAACAACAAATATTTTGGTCCAAGGACTTTTCTTTTTTGCTACATGCTAAAACAGTAGCATCAGCTAGCCCTTTACCCTGCAATCTATTAAGAGCAAAGAGGTGCATATTAATGCCAATTATTGGTACAAGCTCCAGATACAAGTTAAATGTGGTAGCTTTGACACATCAGCAGCAGTGTTGGAAATCCCACAGATGGATGTTCCACTTTGGAAAAACAAGAAGGCAGGGCTTTTGTTGCCGGAATCCCAGGCATGATGTGCACCCAGGCGCTGTACACACCTTCTAAGCAATTTATGCATTATGCACAGTGCACACTCAGGCTGCACAGATCACATACAAACCCAACAGTCCTCCTTCATCCAATTTACCTTTCTTCAATATTTTTTTCTGACATTTTCACACAACAGTGTTCTAGCACTGAGAATTGTACCTTCATAGTCCTCCCTTTTTCTGGAGTGTTTTTCACCTAAACGACTTAACACACTAAATCTCAGAAGTTCTAATTGCTAATTGCTTGGAGATTCCTCTGCTTGTGTGAACTTGTTTAAAAGAGGTTAACAGATTTCTTTGCACTTTCAGAAAACCAAAGACACAAGATTCTCCACAGTGCTTATAACAAGACAATTTATTATGGAGCACGCAGAAGGAGATGTTGATTCTCTTCTTACAATCCCAAACCACAGTTCTGCTAATCCCCACCATCTCCATATTGGTCATTTGACTTTCCCTCTCGGCACACTCTCCTTCACTGCTGCCCAGAGCTGTTCTTCAGCCAGGCAGCTGGTCCCTGTCCCTTGTGTAATCAACTAGCTCACCTCAGAGATATGCTCGCATTGTGCTGGTGCAGACTCACTTCTTCCACTTCGCAGCACTAAGATCTGCAGACAGAACCCTGGCCAGGCTTTCTGTCCAGTAAAAACTAGTGTCTTTGGGGCAATTTGTGGAAAAACAAACATGCTAAAACCCAAGGCAACATCCTCTGTTGGCTTAAATCTTGGCAGTTCCTTGACATTCCATTCCATTAGCAGAGGTGCTGGCTCCTGAATTCCAGTTCACTCCGCGCTACTGGCACAATATTTTTGATTGTGGAGTGAAACAAATCATGCTAATGTTGGGAGCTGAATGTTGTGCTACAGAAGACAACTAGCCCAGCACAGCTTCCCCACCCTTCCCCCCAACACTGACTCTATGCCTAGTGATGCCATGGTAGTTGACAGTAAAAATTCTCCACGTGGCAAATATTGACTGGAAAAATAACCGGTTAAAAAAAAAAAAAAAAAGCATTTAATCATTAGATTAAACAAAAGCCCAACTGTGCAGAAGTACTGAGTGAAGTAAATGGGAGTGCTGATCATACCTTGGGACAAGGAAGACGGTCCAGCTGTCCCACTGGGGTCCTGTTTGTTTGTCTAGGCATTTATAAACAGCATAAGAGAAATAGCAAGGTTTGATTCTGCCCAGACTGTTGGAGTGCAGCCCCTGCATTCATTTCGGCAGGCAAAGGGCTCTACGTTCAAGATTCTGAACCCTTTTTAATTAAAAAAACTGACTCCCAAGCAGCACAGTGTGATTCACTAATAAACATCATCAACACTGAGACTGGGCTGTAGAGAGCCAGTGCAGCACTCTTGCTTCCCAAAGGAAGTGGCATGTTCCTCAGCCAAGTGCATGGAACAGCAGACCAGGAGGACGGAGTTAAGGAGCCAAGTGAAGGAAGACAACCACAAACTAGAATTAAGCAACACGGTTAGTTGGGGTATATCTCCAAAGGAGCCTTTTCAACCTGAATTGCAAGGGTGATATGCCCACAGCCTGAAGGATTCAGATTGTCATGACAACCAAATGGCTATTGATGCAGATACTCAGTGCTGCTTGTACTCATTTACATGCACAAACTCACAACAGTTACATTACAACAAGGTAAGACTAAGTCCCTGGTTCAGCAAGGTGACATACAGACTTCTGTGCAGCAGAGATATGCTGGTAAAGAGCACCAAAGGCACCCTGAAAAGCTGAACTGTATTCCTAGATCTGTCACCAATCTGACTCTGATTAACCCTCCTCATTTTGTTTTTCCGTTTCTTCAATCCTGCCATAGTAGTTGTTTTTTCCATTTAGATTCTTAAAGCAGATTCTCTAATCATAAGTTTACAAAGCATCTAATAGAATAAAAGTCTGAACTTGAACAAGTATTCTTGTAGCAAGGCAAAAAGGAAAGGTGGGAAGTGGAGACACTCTCGAGAATTCAACTAAATTACTTCTGTTCCTCCTCCCCCTCTTGCCCCCAAAGAAAAACATTTAACAACTCTTGCAGAACTGTTTAAGTTTTATTGTATGCCAGAGTAGAACAGTATGCTAGACAGTAAAACAAGTGATTAAAAGAGACAGAAAGTACCACTTCCAGAACTAGAGCTTCCTTTTTATTTTTGTAGTGTAAACCTAAGTTAGTAAAAATTGACAAAGGAATCCTACAAACTAGCATCTTATAGAGCCTGAACCAAAAAGATTACTACCTTGTGAACAGCAAAATCTATCATTGTATTTGGGAATGTGATAGTTGTCATCTTTCTTGCATTACAGAACAATTTTGCAACATTTTTGGAGTACATTATGGAGCCTTTGAAAATCGGCACATTTATTTTCTAATGACCATTGGTTGTGAGGCATGGGAGAGCATCATCTTCATCCCTCACCTTCATCCTACAACTGGCTTGGAGTGCCCATCTGCAAGTCCCACCACTCCTAAAAAAGTTTCCTAAAAAAGAGTCAGTGCAATAGTATCACACAAACGTGAACTTCACAGCAGAGGATAACTAAAAATGGGTGCATCTGCACTGGTGAAAATCTCACCCAGAAGAAAATTTTCAGCACCAGATAAGTCTAACACTCTCCTCATTTTATTTTTTTTTTTTTTCATTTTGTGGCTCTCTGAGCTAATCCAGTGCATTGTTCCATTTTGCAAAGGGTAAATATCAGTGTCTTGCCTAAGCATGCCAAGACAACTGCTCATCCACACAATAATGTGCTACTTGAGATATGTAGCATGTTACTTCTTGGGTATAACTCTCTGTAGAGCACATCCCCCTAACTAAAGGAAAAAATACATGTATACGTACCTGTGTATATCAACAGCTGTCACATCAAAGACAACTTCATCTTAGTTACTTTAGCAGGTGATGTGCAAGAAAATTATAGTTTAGTTGTATATTTTTTTGACAGTTTAACACAGAACATTCCTTTCATAATAATTTTCTAGGCAATCCTTAGCATTTAAGGATAACCTGTCTTCTGGTAGTCATGGCAGGATGAGGAAGACCCTTCCATGAATCAGGAGCCTGCTGCACTGGCATCATCCAAACATCAAATTTACAAGGATTATGGATCTAAATTAAGTATGGAGTGTTTAATAACTTAAAAATGCAGGAACTGTTTTCCACCATACTACATATGGACAATTTATAACGGGCTGGTACTGTGGTTTAAGCTGGAGTTAATTTTCTTGACAGTGGCTGGTATGGGGCTGTGTTTTGGATTTGTGCTGAAGACAGGGTTGATGATATAGAAATATTTTTGTTAGTGTTGAGCAGTGCTCACAAAGAGCCAATGCATTTTCTGCTTTTCATATTACCACACCGGTGAGGAAGTTGAGAGTGCATGGGAAGTAGGAAGGAGACATGGCCAGGGCAGGTGACCCCAAATGACCAAAGGGATATTCCATACCATATGATGATGTGCTCAGTACATAAAGGGGGGGAAGAAGGAGGAAGAAGTGGACAACTGGGGTGATGGTGTTTGTCTTCCCAAGTAATCATTACATGCAATGGTGCTCTGCTCTCCTGGAAATGGCTGAACATCTGCCCAGGGGAAGCAGGGAATTAATTCCTTGTGTTGCTTTGCTTGTGTGCGCAGCTTTTGCTTTCCCTATTAAACTGTCTTTATATCAAGCCATGAGTTTTTTAGCTCTTATCCTTCTGATTCTCTCCCNAAGGTGGGCGGAGGGGGCCCAGGAAGGAGGACGAGATCAAATCCCTAAATGTTTAATTGGTTGTTTTTATAAGGGAAAAAAGGAAAAAACATGTGTCCCTATTCAATATTCACAAGAAATTCTAAAAAAGAGGACATGAAGCATGGACAAGAGCATGACTGGGAAAAGATCAGCAGAATTGCTTTCTGAAATGTAAAAACTTCTAAACTAGAGAGAGACTCTTCCTGCAACATTCTTTAAAACTCTAGGATTTTAAAGATGCAAATAGCTGCAATTATAAGAAGGAGAAAGAAAATAGTTTTTTAAAGCTGATGGGAGACAAGAGTTTGCCTCAGACAGCTAAATCTGCAAGACTGCAAACAAAGAAGCACTTTTGACTTGCAGTACACATGACATCAGACTCAGGTTCTCACAAAAGGAGATGCCTCTGTGCTGTATTCACCAAGCTGATTTCAGAGGAAAGCCATCCCAATCACTTCTCTACTCCTCAGTGGCTGTGAGGCAGAAGGTGCTATGCTTTCAGCCCAGGTGTCACTGAAGCTGCTCAGCTGGGTGCAATCCAGAAGTTCCACATGCATTTTTCTGCTTGTCAGAGGAAACATAGAAACACAAACTGCCATTCACCATCTCTGGTGTAGCTGGGAGTCATTCCACCACTGAGGAAAAAATAATCTGCATTTCGAATAATCATTTTCCAGATGTGTTATTTTGCATTTATCAGGGTGACTCCTTGTTATTTCCTGCTTCTCTTTTTTCGATGATCTTTGCAGTATTCTTCTGTATCATCTGTTAATTTCATTAACATACTGCTTAATGATCCTGAAGGGGGTAGCTCAAAGTGATGTTACATAAAACCGGACATAAATTCCCTGTTCCTGCAGCATCCCACCACTCACCTCCCACTCATCTCCGTGCCCTCTTCTTTATCATGACCTGTTTCCTCATCTTCTGCAAGAGCTCACACTGTGCGTGACATACCATTTTCAGGTGAAAATTCCTGAGCCGCTGGGCATTAGCCCCTTAGTCTGGGATTGCTTCTGGTTTTTTCCTTTGTGCCTGCATTGTGCCTTTAAGGATTGAATTAAACTCTCAGAGTTGTTACAATAATAACAGTTTTGTACCGATTCTGTGATGCACTAGTAAGATATGGGGAGATGCCTATAGACACTTCATTATTACAAATTGCAGTGGTACTACTATAACAAACTGGGTACTTTATATTCTCCCAAAAGCTAATTTTCTTTAACTATTAACTCAGCCATAATTAATTAAAATATGTTTAAAATATTAATTAAAATATGTTTAAAAGACATCGAACTTATTCTATGAGTAATCAAGAAGACCTTACTGGAAAATACCATAAAACCTTAGAGCTGTTGATGATAACACTGCTAGAAAAGGCTCTTTTGAATATGCTGATCTCTCTGATATTTCTGATGTTTGCCTCTGGTTAGATAATTTTAAATGAAGAGTTAAATGCAAACTGTACACCAGCTTCTTCACCGAAGGGACCCCTTGTTGATGCTTCAAGTCACAGTGTTAGAAAATCTGACATTTGTTTGCGAAGACATGTATTTCTTTAGAATTTCATGCAGACTCTGAGTCCTTTGCTTGCATAACCATTGCAAACTTAGGTTTTGCTGCACTAGAGGGATGCCAAGTGACAATGGGAGAGAATAATACAGAAAAAGGATAATACCCAGGTTTAGAACGACTGCACTACAACTTTTGCAGTGTATGTGAGACAAAGAAGTGTGCCTATATACAATCTCACACTACTACAGCAACAGTGTGCATAACAACAGAGTCACAACTGGTGACTCTGTTGTTATGCACACTGTTGCTGTAGTAGTGTGCCCTTTCTTGCCCACCTGCCATCCCTCTGGGTCCTAAGCTGATGGTTTGACTCTTAGGGAGAATAGGGGAGATGGGTGTTGTGACATACTGTTTGTGTTTCATGCACATGTGCATTTGATGGATGAACTATTCATTGGACAAGGAATTGGCAGGATGCATGGAGCCAGGGAGTTGTGGACAGTGGCTCCATGTCCAGGTAGAGGCTGGTGATGAGTGGTGTCTCAGACAATGAAGTTGAGTCCACCCTCAGCAAGTTTACACGTGGCACAAAGCTGAGCGGTGCAGTTGACACAACAGAAGGACGGGGTGCCAACCTGAGGGACAAACATGAACCTCATGAAGTTCAACAAGTCCAAGTGCAAGGTGCTGCACCTGGGT
>VYXB01001933.1:114606-145683 GCA_013397135.1 Pachyramphus minor | reverse complement strand
TGGTTTTTTCCTTTGTGCCTGCATTGTGCCTTTAAGGATTGAATTAAACTCTCAGAGTTGTTACAATAATAACAGTTTTGTACCGATTCTGTGATGCACTAGTAAGATATGGGGAGATGCCTATAGACACTTCATTATTACAAATTGCAGTGGTACTACTATAACAAACTGGGTACTTTATATTCTCCCAAAAGCTAATTTTCTTTAACTATTAACTCAGCCATAATTAATTAAAATATGTTTAAAATATTAATTAAAATATGTTTAAAAGACATCGAACTTATTCTATGAGTAATCAAGAAGACCTTACTGGAAAATACCATAAAACCTTAGAGCTGTTGATGATAACACTGCTAGAAAAGGCTCTTTTGAATATGCTGATCTCTCTGATATTTCTGATGTTTGCCTCTGGTTAGATAATTTTAAATGAAGAGTTAAATGCAAACTGTACACCAGCTTCTTCACCGAAGGGACCCCTTGTTGATGCTTCAAGTCACAGTGTTAGAAAATCTGACATTTGTTTGCGAAGACATGTATTTCTTTAGAATTTCATGCAGACTCTGAGTCCTTTGCTTGCATAACCATTGCAAACTTAGGTTTTGCTGCACTAGAGGGATGCCAAGTGACAATGGGAGAGAATAATACAGAAAAAGGATAATACCCAGGTTTAGAACGACTGCACTACAACTTTTGCAGTGTATGTGAGACAAAGAAGTGTGCCTATATACAATCTCACACTACTACAGCAACAGTGTGCATAACAACAGAGTCACAACTGGTGACTCTGTTGTTATGCACACTGTTGCTGTAGTAGTGTGCCCTTTCTTGCCCACCTGCCATCCCTCTGGGTCCTAAGCTGATGGTTTGACTCTTAGGGAGAATAGGGGAGATGGGTGTTGTGACATACTGTTTGTGTTTCATGCACATGTGCATTTGATGGATGAACTATTCATTGGACAAGGAATTGGCAGGATGCATGGAGCCAGGGAGTTGTGGACAGTGGCTCCATGTCCAGGTAGAGGCTGGTGATGAGTGGTGTCTCAGACAATGAAGTTGAGTCCACCCTCAGCAAGTTTACACGTGGCACAAAGCTGAGCGGTGCAGTTGACACAACAGAAGGACGGGGTGCCAACCTGAGGGACAAACATGAACCTCATGAAGTTCAACAAGTCCAAGTGCAAGGTGCTGCACCTGGGTTGGGGCAATTGCAAACACGGGTACAGACTGGGAGAAGAATTCACTGAGAGCAGCCCTGCAGAGAAAGACTTGAGCGTTCTGATGGGCATGACCCAGTAATGTGCACCTGCAGCTCAGAAAGCCAACCATGTCCTGGGCTTCATCCAAAGCAGTGTGGCCAGCAGGTTGAGGGAGGGGATTCTGCCCACCACTCTGCTCTCATGAGACCCCACCTGGAGCTCTGCATCCAGCTCTGGAGTCACCAGCACAAGAAAGATACAAACCTGTTAGAGTGGGTCCAGAGGAGGCCAAAAAGACACTCAGGGGGCTGGAGCACCTCTGCTATGAAGGCAGTCTGAGAGAGCTGGGGTTGTTCAGCTTGGAAAAGAGGAGACACTGGAGAGACTGCAGAGCAGTTTTCCTGTACTTTAAGAGGGCTTATAAAAGAGAAGGGAGAGAACAACAAGACAAAGGGCAACGATTTTAAACTGAAAGAGGGCGGGTTTAGAGTAGATGTTAGAAAGAAAATCTTTATTGTAGGAAGCACTGGAACAGGTTGCCCAGAGAGGTAGTGGATACCCCACCCCAGAGGTGTTTGAGGCCAGGCCGGATGGGGCTCTGAGCAACCTGGTCTAGTGAATAGTATCCCTGTCCACTGCAGTGGCATTGGCACTAAATGACTCTTAAGGTCCCTTCCAACCCAAACCATTCTACGATTTTATGAAGTTCAGCACAAAGGACAAAACCCAGAAGAATCATACATTACCACTAGACAGTGAACTCCCTGGGCAGCAGCTTTGCAGTGGGGGTTCTAGACTTTTGAGTGGGACTAGGACCTGTAAAGAAAGGGTTATGACTTTTGCAGTATATGCATTAAACAAGGGCTCTGTGGTGAAATTTGTTTCAGAAAACTTGCCAGTGCTGTTGCAGAAAGCCACAAAAAAGAACAAAGTTTCAGTTCCAGCATTGAGGTGGCAGGACCGACAAGGATATTTTCATGGTAACATTCCAGTGCACCATGGTAAATAACAAGTGAACAAAAGAAATCTTGATATTGGGGATACTTGCTTTTTAGGACCCCTAGAGCAGAACCCAGATGGCCACCGTGCAGTAGAGAAACCACTCCTACCTTCCCTTACAATGCTACTGACCGGCTGAAAACCGCTCCTACCCTCATCTCCCAGGCTAACGAGGGACTGTATAAAAGTAACTCAGGGAGTGAACCAGGTGGGACCCCACCATCACAAAGACACCCAGGGCACTGAAGGAGCAACAGGATGCCGCAGGATCCACAGTGGTGACCATCTTCTGCTTGTACTATCTCTGTCCTTCTCTCTCTTCCCTATACACTGAACGTGAACAAATAAAGTCAGTACTGTTGAATGGGCATTTGGTCTCTTTTGTACCCTACTTTGGAGAGAGGACTTGAACACAGCCCTGTTTGGCCAAACTGGAGAGAAAAAAGTGACTGTAATGAGACAAGCAAACATTTTTCCTGTTACTTGGTAGTCCTAAAACAGTAGTTTAATCTGAAACACTGTTAAAATTGTGGGCACAGCACTTCAAAAAATGCAGAGAAAAGCAAGTAACTGATCACACACTAGAAACCATAAAACATAAAGCAAAACTGAAAGAATAAGAGGTGACAGGAGAAACTAAGAAAATTCAACCATAATAAAAAGCTGCCACAAAGAGGAACATCATAAACTGGGTTCAAAGACTGCTGGGAACAGTATAGGAAATAGTGGGCTTAAACTGTTTCAAAAATGTTTTTCTTAAAGGTTATGAAAAATGTTCTACTGCTAAAAAGAATGAAGCATTGGAACAGATTGTTTAGGGAGATTGTACAGCGCCTATCATGGCGGCCTTGAAAGATCCAGTAACCATGCCAAACCTGGCTCAGGTATAGCTATAACTTGAGTCAAGGATGGCCTACAGAACTGCTGAAGGACCCATGTAGCTCCCTGTTTATCTACTGCAGGTATTCATCTCTTGTGTCTACTATTTCATGATACAAGGAAATCGTCTGGAGCCCACAGGAATACTTTGAAAGAGGAAAAAGAATCAAACCACACTAGCCCCACAGGATAGCTAAGTAAAAAAAACCCCAAAAACCGAAACAAAAACAACAAAAAACCAGACAGAGATTTATTGGCTATGCTTTCTCAATCACTCTTCTTTTGAGCCATCTCTCAGAGAACAAGATGAACATACTGTCTGATCACCAACCATTAAAAAAAAAAATAAATCAAGAACTACTGCCAAGGCTTTCAAGCAACACATAGGTTATGGAGATTCCAACAAGCTGATCTGAGACACTGTTGCCAAAGAGGGAGACTGCCAGCATGCTCCACTACCTTTTTATGCAGGATGGGAAGCTTTGACATCCAAAGCAAATTTCAGCTGGGGTGATATGCTACAGACATGTATCTCACAATTCAGAAATATCCAGATTGCATGAAGCAATTAGATGCTGAAGCCCCAGAGGATGAAGTGTATATTGAGTGTGTATTGTATACAAAATTGTGTTTAAATGGGATTAGCCAAAAATCCTAGCATATTTAAAAACTGATGTAATAAGATAGATCTGTGCTTCAATGCCAGGCAAGCATAAGGACATCTCTGCTAGCCAACTATCCAGCTCTTCATTCACGTATGTGCATGAAGCAGTCCAGCAGATGAGAAGCACAACAGATTAACAACAGGGGACAGAACCCCATGAACTCCTAGCATGCCCATGGTAAAAAATCAGAAGAAGCCTGCTGGTTTTTAATGAGGGTAACTGTAGGACTTTCAGGAAGTTCCCATTGCTGAGAGGCAGGCTAGAAGGACAGAGAGGCATTTAGCATCACAAACAAATGAAAGAGGGATTTTGCAATACTATTGTGACTAACAGGCCACATCAAAATCCTTATGATTCAGTACTAAAGAAGATGTGAGCTACAAATGTCTCAAGCTGGACACCCCCAAAGGCATCAGAGGGCAAAGAAACTGACAGATAAACATCTAACCAAGAGAAGGGCACTTTACCACAGTAATGCCACTCATTGCAGAACACTCCTCAGGGTCCAGTACAGATTGCACCGATAGGATAAAGGATGATGGTTTCTAATCCCATAACACATTATTTTCTACACAAGAGAGAAAAGGCAAGCATGACAAAAGAACATCAAATTAGGCACAAAGTTATAAGCAAGCAAGCAGTGACTGAAGGCCTCTGGACACAAATTCGCAGTTCTTGCCATCAATCACAAAAACTAGAGGCAAATGCATCATCTTCAGAAAATTATAGGTTATAGGAAATAGACTAGAGAGGAACTTAAAACAATCATCAACTGCAAACTACTTAATGGAAAAGTACCAGGACTTACCAATCTTCTCACGTGTTGCAGAAGACTTAAAAAATAAGATAGTGTAGTGGGTTGACCCTGGCCAGATATCAGGTACCCACTAAAGCTGCTCTATCACTCTCCCTCTGCAACTGGACAGAGGAGAGAGAAAAGAAAAAACAGTTTAGGATTCATGAGTAGATATAAGAGCTGGGAGAGGTCACTTTCTAATTACCTTCATGGACAAAACAGACTCAATGTGAGGATAGTACTTAAATGTATTACTAACAGGATAGGAGCCAAAGAGTGAGAAATAAAACAGTCTTAAAAACACCTTCTCCCCACCCCTCCTTCCTTCCATGTTCTCCCTCTTCCCCCGTTAGCGGTGCAGGGGGACAGGGAATGGGGGTTGCAGTCAGTTGTTGTTTCTGTCGCTGCTCAGGGAGAGGAGTCCTTCCCCTGTTCCCATGGGGTCCCTCCCACAGGAGACAATTCTTGATGGACCTGTCTCAGTGTGAGTCCATCCCTCGGGCAGCAGTTCCTCCCAGTCTGCTGTCCCGTGGGTCACTCCTCCATGGGGTGCAGTCCTTCACCAATGGGCTGTACTCACGTGGGTTCCCCACAGGGGCCACGAGTCCTACGTGGGAAAAACCTGCTCCAGTGTGGATTTCTCTCTCCATGGGCTTCAGGTCTCCAGCAGGACCCTGCTCCATCCTGGGCCTCCCATGGGGTCACAGGCTCCTTCACGCATCCACCTGCTCCAGCATGGGCTCCTCCAAGGGCTGCAGTTGGGTCTCTGCACCCCGATGTTCCTCCATGGGCTGCAGGGGCACAGCTGCCCCACCATGGTCTGCACCACCAGCTGCAGGGCCTCAGCTCCAGTGCCTGGAGCACTTCCTGCCCCTCCTTCTGCACTGACCTTAGTGTCTACCTTGTTATTCCCATGTTCTCACCCCGCTCTTCCCCGGCTGGAATTTCTTCTGTGCAACAATCTTCTTTTCTTAAATATGTTATCACAGAGGTGTTACATTCACTCTTCATTGGCTCAGCCTTGGCCAGCGGCAGAAAGTCTGTCCTGGAGCTGGCTGGCATTGGCTCCATGGGACAAGGGAAGCTTCTGGCAGAAGCCACCACTGTAGCCCTCCCCTGCCTCTCCCCCTGCTACCAAAACCCAACCACAGAAACCCACTACAGGTTTACACTACAAGTTGAAAATGAATAAGGAGGACAGGACAAGACAAAGGACTACAGAGTCAAATTAAAACTTCAGTCACAGCAGCAGCCATAAACGAGGAATGGCAAACCAGGCTCATTGGTGGCTGGTGGGCTGCAATGATCTGATGGGAAGAGCCTTGGCCCTATGGACAGGTCAGAGGTACCTCATAGCTGGCCCACAACCATCATTACCACAAACGGCTGAAGACCATGAATTGCTATAAAGAAACATCTAGAAGCTGCACAGAAGAATTCAAGTTTGGAGAAAGGACCACAGAAGCCTTTCTGCATGAAGTAAACAAGTCTTCAAAGGAAGCAAGCAAACAAAATAAATCCACCTTGTGTCAGAAATGTGGAAACAAAAGCCCACATGGAATCTGGCCACTTTAACACCATATTTGGACAGACAGAGGACCAAGATTACAACTTGGCAATTACTAAATCTGTTGCAAAGTTTATAAGAAAATGAGATTTTTTAAAAATTCATAAAACCATAGTTTCTCATATTCCAGTTTGCACATGTCATACCAAGTATTTACTCATGTTAATATTTTTAACATTAAGATATTTCCCTGGACAACTCAAAGGTTTGAGTCAGAGTTTACTGCTTGACCATACCCAAGTAGGTCAAGCACACTGTTCGTATCTTCTTTTGATGAGATTAACTCTTACCATTGAGCTGTTGGAAACTTAAAACTGCTTTTAAAAATGTGGTAATATTTGCCTTGTTGGTGAATATGCCTGAAAATCCAGTGTAAGGACTATGGCAAATGAACCAAGCCAAGAGTCAAACTATAAATGGAACTTAAGTTACTTTTAAATCTTTTTAATACATATCTGGACAGGAACATTTTAAGTTCTAGGCTGCTAAAACAGTCATTCAGGACAATTAATCACTGCAAGTAACAAGGATGAACACTTAGAGAAATTCTAAGAGAACTTTTGCAGTGTTCATTTACAGAACTAATTCTTTTAAGAATTAGAAAACATGATCTAGTTGATATGAACAACAACAAAAAAGGAGAAGCTCCTCTCATGCTCAGAATATAGCTGCAGCATTTTTTCTCATCTGCCTCTCCCTGCAGCTCTGTTCCCTAAGCCACACTGCTTCAGCGAACAACTAACAAAGGAAATGTTAATATTCAGCCTAAAACCAATGACATATTAATACTTTAAAATTATTTTTCAAGACTTTATAGAAATTTCTTTGAAAACACTTTATTTTGTAGTGCAATATTTGGATGAAAAATAAGACAAAAGGTATCCTTAAATGAAGCAACGCCATTTTGTGTTTATTTGCTGAGAGGGGCATTGTATAGGGAGATCTTCAGCAGATCTTGTTAAAAACTGCTGTTCTTTATCTGAAATTTACTTTACTCCTCCATTTACTGTCTACCTATGTATTCAGTCCTTCCATCTACAAATTACAGCTGCAATTGTAAATTAAACATTGATACATAAGTACGTATTAGAGTATTTTTAAGAGGGTCAAAGACAACTTGTGGAATATTTAATGAAGTGACACTTATCAAAACACTACACTAATGAAAGCAGTGGAAATATTTTGTTGTGGGAATGTTATGCCAATGCTTTTCATTATACCTTTTGAAGTCAGGCTTAGTGTTCACTGAAGTATAAAAATTATAATTGAAAAGAAAGATAAGCTTTGAAAAGGAAATCATACAATGAAATAGTGAAGCAGAGCAATTCTTAAAAAAAAAAGATCTAAGCTCTGCTGACTACCAGGACCGCGCTCCTGAGGTTAGGAGGGTGATTAAGGGCTTTGCTAAATATAGTCTTAAAATATGCCTTCAGAATCTATTCATAAATAAGAAAGCCTGATTGCTTATGATGTCTATTACTCTCCATTCTTAGTGGAAATGCAGACTGCTTGTTTCATTGTGTATTATTATAATCACAATACTTAGCATATTGTGTATTACTATAATCACAACATGAATGCCTAAAACTAACCTTTATCCTTCTGTAAAGGACATTAGTTTTAAATCTGTCCTTCTCTTTATGACAATCAGAATTGCAATTTTGTGTTAAAAAATGAGAACTTTTAGCATTTAGAAAAAACACTTTATAAAGGTTAGTATCAGTATTTATGGAGCGTGAGGCAGATATACATAATTCAGGCACACAACATAGTCAATACATATAAAGACCTGGTAATAACTACACAGATCTACTCTATCCTAAATGTCACCCATACATAATAAACTGCACCAAATTCTGCATCAACTAGACAATATGAACATTATTTTTACTAAATTAAAACATGCAATTGTCCATTCCAAATCAACATTTTTTTTAAAAATAAAACCAGTATTCTATACTACTTTGAGATACTACATATACTTAAAAGGAACACAAGGCAAAGAAGGATAGACACTAGAAAATAGGTTTTCTAAAATTCACAGAGTGTGAACTGAATTCAAGCTCATGTGAACACACAAATTAACTAACCAGGAATATTCCACAATAATTAATCTAAACTTCATTGCACTTGTAAAGAATGAAGTAATTTATTAGCTCTTAACTGGAAAAAATAAAAAGGACTCTGAGAAATTGTATTATTTATTGGTATACTGAAAATCACTGAACACTGTCATGACACAGCATTTGTAAGATTGGCAGTAACGCAAAAAAAACATTTGGTGATATAATGAATTCACTATTTATAAAGAAATATTTTTCACTCCAAACACAAAGCTAAGTAACTGACATAGAGGAGTTATTTGCACAGTTAATTCCTTATTACAAAATTCAGATCTGAGATTAAGCCAGTGAAGTACAACTATCCCCTTTTATACTGCAAAAATTTTTATGAAGTGAAGCAATTTTTGCTTTCAAACTTTGATCCACTATCCAAAATAAAGAAATAAATGTTTTGTTTTGTCTTAAATGCTCTAATATTACTCTTTAAAACAAAAAAAATATTTTTTTTTCAAATTTTACGTTTTTTCCACTCTGGCTTGTCTGTTTCATCATCTTCTGGTTCCACTTCTGCAAAAACTGTTTTTGGCTGTGTCCTAGAAAACATAAAAAAGATTAACACAGTGGTCAGACTACAATACTTCATCAGAAACTTCTTTAGACAGGCACTAGACACAAACATATATATATATAGAGAGAGAGAGTTTGTGTATCTGTGTATATATATATATATACCCACACATATGTATACACACAGATATAGATATACTTTAAAAAAGAGCATTCTAGACTTGCCCAATTTTTATTTTTGACATTAACATATCAACTAACCTCCTAAGGTTCCTCTGCAGCTCACAGGCAAACAAGCATAACAAACATACATATTTTGCAAGTATTATTTCCTCATCAGCTCACAATCATTATCTGTATTCCATGAATAAAATTAAGATAGAAGTGAGAAAAAGTTACATTTAATTCAATGCTAGAAACCTGGAGCCACTGGTCTCCTCACTGCATGACTTTTTAAAAAGAAACCTCCATTTTGATACACTGTAGTACGACAGCAGCCAGTAAGTGAAAACAGAACAGCTAAGCCAGGTTTCTGGCTAAGCCTATGCATGAAAAAAACAGCTTCTCCTCCAGAGACTTCATCCAGCACTACTGTAACATAAAAAAACCTAATGATCTTCATATGACAACACAGTGTATCCTACATTCAAGCTTGATGGTATCAATTCCTCCACTGTTTACTTGTATTTTAAATACCACTTAAACTTTATAAAAATAATTATTGATTACTTTTTAAACGAACACAGTATCAAGTAGCAATTCAATAAACTGTTTGGACATTCAGTTCCCCTGTTTTACACTTTAGTCACTGCATGGTCCCCTTTTCCAACTTAATTCTCAGCAAAATCACTGCAGAGCTGAAACTCCTGGATTAGTGATGCTGGCTGTGCTTGACTTCTTGTTACAACAGACATGACCAAGTACAAAACACAGCCAAGCCAGTCATCATCTCATTAATGTATTAACTAATGTTTCTACAGCAGTCTAAGGATGTGAAATGGCATTATTATAACAGCTATAACAAACCCTACAAAATGCAAAAATCTCAACAATATTGTGTCTGCCTTACAGAACACAATGGGCAAAATTCAATGTTGCCTCTGCCTTTGAAGAGTAATAGCAAGCAATCAGCTATTAAAGACCAGGATTCTCTACTTCTAAAATACATGGCACAAAGAGATTTAAAATCACTAAAACTAGTCAAAGACAGCTCCCCTTAAATACAGGATCTTTCTGCTGGCCTGCCTTCTCCTCCATCCTCCAAGCTTGCCATGGAGGTAAGGAGCACACTAAGATGTCCCAGAGATGGCCCTACTGCTGAACTCCCACTGGCACATGGTCCCTGGGTGCAGGCTGAGGGTTCCAGTACCCCCAAGCAGACTTTTTATCCAGATGAGAACCTATGTGGTGGAAGTTAGAGGAGTCATTTTACTGTCCATGGAAATCATGACTAAGACTAAAAAATATTTTCCAATTAAAATATTTCATTAGAAAATAGTTACATAAACTCTACCTAACCCATTACTGAAGAAGGATTTTTTTTTTAAAAATGGGGGGAAAAAAATCAACATTCAATCCAAAACAGACTCCATGGATGAAGGCTTTATTGGCTGAAATATTGCATTTTGTTAGTTACTGAAGAAGAAGAATGCATGGAATCTTCTTCTCCTTTTTTTTCAGAACATACTGACAGAAGTTTATTTAGCCTATTTTGACACTGTATCTTCCTTTTAATACAACAAATGAAGGGCTTCTCAATAGGATCACATCAGTTTTGAGATGTTCATTAGTAAAGTGCAACTAATCAAGTGCAAACTTAAAATTTCTGACCACAAACCTACAATTATCATAATTTGGACAGAAATTTCCAGCTTAGAAGAATGAATAAGTTTGTGAAACAAGCAGCAAAACCTATGATTTTTTCCAGGATAGGAGTGGCACAGAAAAAAAAGTCACAGACTTCAGCTAATCTAAGTGTGCTACTGAGTGCAGCAAAACTGGGGGTGGGGGGGAGAAGGAAAAAAAACTCTGTAGCCTAATCTAGCAGTATCCAGCTAAAGCAATAACATACAGAGGAAATCAAGTCTACTTGCTACCTCGCTTTTTTAAGATTACCATGAAATAGCTGTAGCCTCAGCTCAGCTGAAATGTAAACTGTTCCACCTCCACAAGCTATGCAGCCATAACTGGGGCACCTAGGGTGATTCATGTGCCTGACCATTTTATAACACTGTTTTTGTTATTGCCTTATCAGCAGTGATCATTTAATTTAATTTAAACACAAATTTTTCTGCTTAGTAACTGCACTAGAGGCTGCTAGCGCAGTAGGAATTTGCTGTATGATTAATATTTATTTAAAAAATTATCAAAACAAGTTTACTGCTTAGAAATATTTTTATGTCTGAGGGCTAAACAGTACATGTGGAAAGCTGTGTTCTTTTCCCCATCAAATTTCTCAGTTTTATTTATTCTTGACTTTGGGGGTTGATTTCAGGTTGTAAGGGATCTGTTTGGCAGATCCCATGAGAGACAGCTATGGAGGGCAAATGGGCCCAAGGAGAGCTGGTTGGTCTTTGAGGGCAGTCTCCTCAAAACAGATTACATTTCGTGTGTAGAAAGCAAAGCTTGGCAGTAGCTTTGTATAGATGCATATGGACCTGACCAAGATAAAGTGTGAACCCTAAAAAGGAAGGACACAGATAAAGGAAGCAGGGACAACCTTAGCTCAAAGGAACAGGGTATTACATGAACGTGTAGGAATAGAGTTAGAAGAGCCAAAGCTCAGCAGGAATTGAAACAGAAAAGACACACAAAAGGCTTTACAGCTATACTGACAGTCAAAGATATGCTAAGGAAAATGTTCTTGATGGGGCAGGTAAACCACTAACACAGCATATGGAAAAGGTCAAGATACTCAAGGCTTTTTTTGGCTCCATTTTCCCTGAGGTCTGTCCTAACACCTTGAAGGACCCCTATAGTAGAGTCTTTGTTAGCGACTGAAACACTACCAACAGAAGAGGATGGCAGACAGTACCTAGCTCATCAGACATGCAAAAATCCATGATTTTAGAGGGGGTGGATCCACAGGTAGCTGGCCCATGTCATTGCAAGGGCACTCTATCATCTCTCAGATGGCAGGGTGACTGGGAGAGGGTCTTGATGAATACAAAAGGCAAATATCATCATCTTTGTGAAGGGCAAAAGGAAGGCTATGGAACAAACCCCCATGGGAGGCATTTCCAGATACATGAAGGTGGAAAGGAAGAGCCTTCATGGATTTAGCAAGGGTATACTGCCCCTGACAACCAGATTGCTAGAACAGGCTGCCCAGAGAGGTGTTGTGGGATCTCCATCTTTGAGGATACTCAACCTCGGCTGGGCAAGCCCCTGAACAACCTGAATCTAATTGGACCTGAGCAGCCTCATCTAAGTGAATGTGCTATAAGCAGAAGTTTGGATTAAATGACCTCAGGCATTCCCTTCCTATCTGAATTATTCTATGATCCTGTGTTTCCACATGACTGTCAGCGGAAACCAGTATCTCATACACTGAAAAATGCATTCCTATTGTGAGTTACAGGAACAAGCTGCAAACAAAAATGGGAAAACAAACTAGCATGATTTATTTCTGCTACGTGCTTCTCTTTTATTTCAGTGATTTTCAACATATTCAGACATGCAGATCCCTAGAAAATTTCCAGAAGCCATGTAGACTGCTTTAGAGTCTAGTTATGTATTGTTTTTGTTTGTCGCCTTTCAGGGATACAATAAAAGTAGCTCATTTACATCTGAGGATCATAGACTAGCAGATAAATAATACTGCTGCAGCTAAACCAGCTGGAGATGACAACTGCATGTCACAACATGTGACTCATGTCGAAGTAACTTTTGAAATTTGTGTTTATATTGCACTGAAACAAAGAAAAAAAGACTTTAAAGCATGCTTGGAAACAAGAATAATGTCATAAAGGCTACTTCCAGACTCAAAAGTTAACGTTTTCAGCATCAGCCCATTTTCTTATTCTTTACCCAATCAACCAGTCTGACTCTACACTGAATCTCAGGGACTTACCTTTCAAAATCACCAATTTACAAAAATAGATTTAGGGTAAATATATGAAGACGTGCCAACAAGGTCTCTGTTATAAAACATTCTGTTCAGTTCTGATTTTTCAACTAAAGATACTCAAGAAACTACACGACTAAACACTTCACACACCGGTACTGCCCTTGAGAAAAAGTTCAATGAACACAGCAGAGCTACCAACTGTTGCTTCAAGTCATTCCTTTTTTGGCTGGGACAAGCAGACATGAGACAAAGACTGCAAAATAGGGGCAAAATTCACTGAACTGAAAGGTATTTTCAAGAATTCTGGTTTACCCTGGTGAGGAGGGAAATTTCACCCTCACCTTCCCTCTGGTACATACGAGAGCTGCATCTGGGCCTGATTAGGCACTCAGCTACAATGCTTAGTAATTCCTGCTGATCCTTCAGAGGGACATCTGAAGTCATTATAGTATATCTGTACAGCTGTGTTAAAACAAACAGCTCACAAAGAATGTAATTTTCAAACATTTACAACTGATGCCTCAAGTTCCTTTCCTGTAGTTCTTTACTTGAAATCTTCAATCTGTCCTTCCTTTCCTTTCACTCCACTGGAATGGCTGTTGCCAAGGTTTCTAACAAGCTTTTTCCTGAGAAATCTCAAGATCTTTTCTTTATCCTCATCCATTATGACTTTTCTGCTGTGTTGATCACATCTTATTTGACACTTTATTCACACTGGGCTTCTGTGACATGTCATCTCCTGATTGAGCATGTACTTCTTACCATCCCCAGTATCCTTTTCAGCAGCATCTGGTTTTTTCACCCATCCTTCTGCCTCTTACGTACTTCCCCCTCCTTTCTGGCTCAAATGTCAGGAGAAATGGAAAGGTCATGCTAATGATAACAAGCTTGAAAAAATTTTCAAGTGATAAATAATGCAAAAGGCTATTTGGCTACAAAAATAAATTAGGCACCTTTAACTCCAAAAAAAGGATGCATTTTTACATAGAATGCATAAACTAACAGCAGAAGTCATGTATTTCTTGTAAGATTTATTGAAGTGAAAATCATAGAATCATAGAATGGTTTGGGTTGAAAAGGAACTTAAAGATCATCTTGTTCCAACCTCCTGCCATAGGCAGAGGCATCTTCCACTAGACCAGGTTGCTCAGGGCCTTATCCAACATGAACATGTACAGAGATGGGATATACTTCTCTGGACAGCCTGTTCCAGTGCCTCATTACCCTATGAGAAAAAAAATTTCTTTCTAACATCTAAACTAAATCTCTCCTTTTTTGGTTTAAAACCACTCCCCCTTGTCCTATCACTATCTGCCTGTGTAAAAAGTCCCTCTCCCTCATATACAATTATTCATTAAATTATTAAAGCATTAAATCAGTTATCTCATTCAAAATGACCTAAGCACTACATATCAGGCCCAGATGAACTCTAACCCAGCCATTTTATTCCCAGTTATGAAAACTGACTAACCAAAAAATGAGCATTTCTTCATCTTCTTGTTCTAAAATTATTTAGTAAGTATCACTGGAGAAAATTAAGTAACCATAGTTTCCTTAGACATTTTCTGAAGAAAGAGAAGGAGAAACTTTATATGAATAAGCATCCATTAGACAACACGAGACCCAAAGCCTTGTCAAAAAAAGATATATCAAGTGGATAATTTTATACCATGTTTAAGTGAAAATTTACTACAAGAAATGTGGAAAAACTCGTAGCAGAAGAATAAAGTAGTAAAAGAACAAACACCATTTAAAAAATGAAACATGAAAAAATGGATTTATGTTTTTTAGGCCTTAAGACAGCATGTAATTTTAAGTATATATCATAATTTCACCTTTCTTAACACTATAGTAAATGTTATGCTACAGGTAAAGCAGCTATCCAGTATACAAACCAGTATTACATGATAATTTATATCAATTACCTGTAATTTGAGTATTTTATGAAATATAAATCTCTAAGTTCATCTCTAAGATGCTTTATATATAGGTTAAATACACATGCTCTATAAAGTCACACGTAGGATATAATTAACACAGCTTTCTGTGGCTAATAATATAGACCCCCCATTTCAGAAAATTAAGAACATAACACAATAATAAAGTTTCTGCATTTCACTGTCTCAGCCAATAATAACAATAATAATAATTTTTAAAATGCTGTTTGCATAGAGTACATCTTACAGTCAAGCTTTTAAAGCAAGGATAATGGCAGCTTTACTAGCATGAGATTTTTCAGCTGACAAAACCATGAAGGCAGCATGCTGCTGGCTGCACTCCAATTCCTCCACATACATATCACCGTCTGGTGTGTAAGTTAATAGCAGTCTGGACTTGCATCCTGCCCACTTCTCAGCCAGCTCTCTTCTTCCCCTGCAGCCCCATCTTTAACAAGGAACTGTAATGAGATCTGGCCACCTGACACAGTAAGCCTCCTGTAACACAGCTTTGTCGACTACACTGCAGGTGTCAGGGATGAAACTTAATATGAAATCAACCAAGTCACTAAGATATTGAGGTATCTATCTACCTGATGGAATGTGTGATTTACTTTTGAGCATGGATACCTCAAATAAAACCAGATGCCTACACATTCCAAATATATTTCATCCGTAGCAAACATGAACTCTCAAACAATTAAAAAATCAATATTTAGCATATGCATTACAAAAATTGCTAGAGAATTAGGCTTTCAAAGCCTTCTTTGGTACCAAGAGTGCACTGGTTCAATGTACAACATCAAATGCCATATTTATCCATTACCAGCATGCCATACTTATTAACTCCCCAGTCAAAGCCAGGCTGGCTCACTGATATTCTCAGGCTGCTCTGGAACAGCAATTTAGTTATTTTTGTGAACATGTGGGCCTATTCAGAAAGAGTCACCATTAGAAATAAGCTATGATTCCTAATATATTTCAAGTTTCTGGAAAGAGGTGGTGATTGTTTCACTGCAGAGCTAAACATCAATAAAGAAAGTAGTCAGTAAAGTACTAACGCATGTACAGCCTTGGAGATAGAACACTGGGCTGCAAAAAACAAAAACAATTCATTACTGGCAGACTGTTCTGTGAAGACTATTTCATGTCTTCAAAATGTTTTCCTTATGCATTTTGGAAACACTACTTGACAGAGTATTTTGTATAAAAAACCCACCAATGATAATAAAATGTGACAATGCTAGTAATTTTTAAAGTGATACTTTCTGTTCAGTAGTATGAAATGCATTTATTTAGTACTTATTTTAGTATTATTGTGAATGTATTTATTTAATTGTTTGAAATATATTTATTTTTAGGAAAAAAAAACCTTTGGCAAAAAGCATTGCAGAAGCATATTGCACAATTTTCATTGTAACATATACACACAAATACTACATTCACACATACCACTTAAATAGAGTAAATCACCATCTGTAGGATTACCAAGGTTTTACTACAGAAATCTTGATGAAGCTCTTTAATTTATGTAACAGCTGAAAATTCATTTCTTTTTGTTGAATTCTTGGTAGANAGATTTTTATCACTGCAAATTTTAATATTGCTGTACCTTTAAAATTTTCTAGTTCAAGCAGTTACTTGGGTCCTCATGTAGAAAAATTTCAGATAAAACTTACAACAGCCAAGAAATCATCTAGAATACGCTGCCATAACACCAAATACATATTCTGAAGGTTTAACCTAAGAATCTGTCAGAACTAGAGGGCACATTGGAAAATAATCCCATTATGTCAATGGGACAGTACCCTATTAAAAGATATATTGCAATTTCAGACATTGACTGGAAGAAGATTCTAAACTCTAATAATTTAGAAAGCTTTAAAATAACTTTCTAGCACTGAAAGGTACATTTTAAAAATGAAAATGTGAAATTTCAACAACTTAACCTCCTGGAAACTCTCATCTTCACAGAAGCGTATGGTACACTCTTGGTTTACGTATTTGTGGCAGCAATCCAAAAAAGGCAAAGAATACCACTAAAAATGTCTCTCCTATTTTCACTGAACTCCCACTGGCCTCCAGAAATATTACTTGTATTTTAAATTGTTTCCATACTTAGCATATGCCGGAGCAACCCAGTATGGATTCTCCTCCGCTTCCTTTGCGTGACGTAAAATAGCCTCTCGGGGGTTGCTATCGTCTGTCTTATCCAGTGCAATATTCTTGACTATATATGATGACAGGGTGACTCCATGGGTTCCAACACGCCCACCCCGACCTGAAGCAAAAAGAGAAAAATATTTAGGGAATACGCAAAGTCTGTAACAAGTGGTCTGGTATAAAGAAGTTATTTAGTACTATAGGAGGAGTCTAATTTAGAGCTGCGTTCACACAAGTGTTTTACTGATTATATAACTCAGAGTAAGTTGTTGTAATTATTCATTTTTTGCAGGCTAGCAGTCCAATCAAAGACATCAATGTCTCATGTTGCTCGACGCTGCCCATACATCTATAGGGTAAAGTCACCACCCAAAAAAGTTTGAACACAAACTGAAAAGGACTGTAGAACCAAGGCATGATATCCCTTTGGCATACAGCAGTCTGAAATGATTATGCCTAGATTACCTGCTCCTGCTACTGGAGGTTCAGGTTTGTGAGACTTCAGGGGGTCCAGCCTATCTTTCTCCAGCTGTTTCCTGGTGCTTCGCTGTCGTGGCTCACGGAACATCGGAAGTGCATGGGCTGAAGGGTCACAGTTTGGAGAAAAAGAAATGTTAGAAATTCCATTTCCTTTTCTAAGGCTTTAAATACAAAGACTTGGATCCTTTCTTGCAATGGAAATGGTGGAAGAAGCAGCCTCCCAGTTCTTCCATATCCTAACAGTGGTCTACTGAGGTGTACTTTGGAGGGTTTCTTTCTACTGAATTTTTCTAAGATGAAAGCGGCCAGATATCAGGGTTCTTTCAGGCAGGAGCCTCTCATCTGAAATACTGTTGGAAAGCTTATGCATATTTAATCCATTCCTCTGTCATTCAGTTCCCAACATGAGCATTGTGACCAACCAGTTGCTTTTTTCCAAACTTTTATGTTTCTACAGCTTTCTTATATTCTAAGAACATGACAAAGCTCTTGATACACTCTTGGATCTGAAACAGAGTGGGGTGGAAACCCCTCAGTGACTCCAAATATAATTTTATGCATATAAAGTCACAATAACGTTCCTTCTTACATTGTAAGATTAATCACCATTGGAAAAATACTCAAAACTGAGACAATCCTGCTAAATTTTCAGGATTTAAAACTTACATTTTCTCATAAATGTGTTACAGTATCTTCAATCACAGTAATGGTTTTAGTCCACTCAGACAAGAGACTCATTTGTCAGCAACAAAGAAATACCACATAAAGAGACCTGGTTTTCTTGATGGGAGGTTTAGCTCTCCTTCAAATGTGCTCACTGCTGCCGTTTCCCAAAATGTGGGAAACTGTGTAGGGGTTAAACAATCCAACAAAGACAAAAAATAACAAAAAAAATCTCAAATTTAGGATCATCTCTATATTGAATAAAAAAACCAGCAGGCAGCATTCAGGGACCTGAATCAGTTTGAGTTTTCAGCTTTATTCTGTAAGCCTGCTCAACTTACTAGACTGAGCAAAGTCACAGCCAGGTGATACAGCAGTAAATTCTTGGAAATAAACGTTTAGGTTTTGTTCTTGCAGATTTCATGAAGTATGAAATGCCTGGGACAATTTTCTGGTAAGCACTAAGCTTGATCAGTTTCCATAGAGCATTTGAGGTGACTAATGCACAGATCCAAGCTTTTGCCATTTGTGGAGTCAAGGTAGTCTAAAGGAAACCCAATCTATGTATTCCTGTGTTTCAAAAGTGACACTTAATCCCTTGAAACAACATTCCTGCATTTTAAGTAGCCATTACAGGTAATTCTGATATTAAAGAGCACCTAAAGTCTAGAGAGGAAAAAAAAAAAAAAAAGATGTGGAGAATGCAAAAAGGGATCGGTTCACATTGCAAAAGCACTTCAGTTCTTCCCAGTTCTATTTCTAAACTTAAAAGACAGACATCTAACCTCTGAAAAGCTTCCAAAATATGCAACAAATTTTTAAATTTGCTAAGCAAATCCTTAAAACGTTTTTCTACATTTGCTTTATATGAAAGCATCCTTAGTTAGTTTCAAAATTATGTGGGAAAAAACAGTTAAACAGCTAGAACTCAGTGATAAAATCCTGAATCTTTGCATAATTTGGACCTGTATCATTCAGTGACATTTATAACTGCCATTGAACACAGAAGTTCCATTGTATTTTAAGCAGAAATTTTTTTTAAAAGTCACAGAAATTCTTTACAGTGCAGACACAGTGCACACGAATTGTTACAGTCAAGGATGCTGTAAGGATGGATTGAGAAGAGCACCCAAAGAAGATAAAAATCCCTGATCTTTGGCAGCTGCTATTTACCTTAGCCCAAAAACTGGAGCTGGACACCTGCAGCAGCGAGGTAGGTTGGAAACAGCTGCAGCTGTACCTGAGATGGGAACCCAGAACCAGAGGGCCTTGATATGGATCTAGTTACCAAGACTGCCCAAACTTTCTTTTTTTTTTGTTTATCATTATTTGTTTTACAGAAATGGTTTTAGTATTTGTAAAACCAAGACTACCAGAAATCAGAGCTGAATACAAACACCATGGAGCTGGAACAGAATAAAGAGAAGCAAGACAGCACAACTGTGTGACTGTTCTCATTTCACATGAGGAAACACTATGTTGGGTAATGCTAATGGGGAGGGCCAGAATCTCTCAGTCAATCCCCTCATCCCATCGTAAAATTTGTCCTTGGGGCAGATCACCAACCATCTTACAGTAACAATGACAACTACTCCTTATACATCAATGAACCTTAATACAAAGATATGGTCTTAAAAACTCAGAGGCTAGAGATAATTAAGCTATTCAAAACCATATATAACTCTGGGTAAGTTATAAATTTTCAAAAATCCTTTGAATTTGTACAAGACCTATCTCTCGAGTCTCTGATTTTGTCATTGGTACTGTTAATGATCCCAAATGGCAAAACTCTTCCTAAACCCATCTACACAATGTAGTCATTCAAAACTGAAGACTTAAGAAAGCTCTAAAATTTTTGAGGCTTTTGGGTGCACCACAATCTAGAAACCAACCATTAACAAATTTCCAGTGCATACAGAATATATATACCTTTCTGGTTGTGCAAGGCTACAAAAAATTTGCACGAAGCACCAGTATCTCGTATTGATGATCAATGCTCAATGAAAGACTCCAACTCTCTAGGGGGAAAAATATGAAGCTAAATAATCTGCAAACAACTTCAAACCTAAGAAAGAACGAAGGATGCTGCTATAAAGATATGTTTAAATTCCTTACGTGTTATAATGTAATCCTGAGTAAGAGTCTCTGCTTGTCTCTCTTTTCGTTTTGTTTTGACCACGCATAATTTTGCTCCCCTAGGAGGAAAGAGAGCAGTTCAGTTGGCCTGTTTACATCAAAGAGAAAGCAGTTTTTATTCAAGGCAGTCTCAACAAAATTATACAGCACTTTAAATATTCCCGAATGTGTGTATCTTTGCCTGTTCATGCACACGTGAAGGAGAGCAGAGAGATTATAGTGTTTCTGTTACAGAGCGGTTTATATGACATGCAGAAATAAGGGTGGAAGATTCATTTCACACTTCATTTGTCCACAGTACTTGTAGTGTGCACATTGAAAATGCTCCTCTCCAAACAAGGGCATTGATTTGCTCCTAATATTCTTCCCGAGCAGCAGAGGTGGCAGTTATCTAACCAGAAGTGTCTGTAACACCACAGCAGGAAAAACTGTATAAGTTCGGCTGCAGCAAGACTGATTTTAACTGGTGGTATTTTCCTCCTCATGGTAAATACCAAGAAACAAAGTGGACACAAAACTGCGCTGGGGCTCTGTGATCTGTGCTAGGAGACTCTGGCTGCTCTCCAGAGAAGCGTCCAAACAATGGTGACCAACTCTCTTGTCCTCTAAATTGACAAAACCACAAAAAATAAAACTTATTTTGATAATCTTGTAAACCAGAGTTTATCTTCACCTCCAAGTGTCCAGGTCACAGTAAGTATCCAGAAACCACAAACTGTAAGACAGTTTGGTTTTGGATGCCAGCAAAACAAAGATGAGCGCATATAAGGAAAGAACATTGTATTTATACCACTCAGTATCAATGAAGTATACATTTCCTCCCTGCCTCAGTTCAGGTAAAAGCAAATTAATCACAAGACAAGTATTTATAGACTACTTAGGCCCTCTTCATTCCAGGCTGACAAGTCACCCTCTGATAAATCACTAACACTTTTCCCTTTTCCTTTCTACAGGCAAAATCCACATGTGATAAGTGGGGCTGGGGGAGAAGACTAGAAGAAAGATGGGAATGTTCTTCCTTGGTTTGCACCTTCTCAGATTGAGTCTTCCAGTATTACTTCACCAACACTAAAATTTAATGCTTCTAAACAAGATTTTTACATCAACATTAAAAAGTATGACTAAACACAATAAATATCCATTCAGTAACACTAACACAGGAACCTCCAAGAGATGGGATAAAAGGGTGTTTATTCTCACTGCAGATTTCATCCAATTAATAAATGAAAGTGTAAATTCAGGTAGAGCAGCCAGCATACTGCACCATGAAAAGCCCAGAGGAAAATGTTCTACTTTTGAGAAGCAAACATTTTGGGTTATCTTTTCTCTTTGTGCTGTTGCTTAGATAAATAAAACTGCAGAACAAATGTTACTAAACCAGTTTTTCTCATTTTTTAGTATAATCATTGAATCACAGAATCAGGCTAAATTTGAAGAAAAAAAATAATTTTCTTAATCATAGAAGATACTTGCATACCTTTGGCTTTTGACAGGATCATAGTACACTTTAGCTAAACCATTTCCAGTACCAACCATGATCTGGTTCAGCTTTGGATGCCAAAGGCAACGCACAACACTCTGAAACAAAGTGACATATTGATAGTTAGTTGGTCATTCATCTAGATCTTAGAACTAACATTCACATTGTCAAAGAGTGGATCACACTGTATAAGAACAAGTTTAAGCACATGAATGAATGTGTGAATATGTGAATGAATAGATGTTCCTCTTCAGGGAACGACAACACATGGACGTAGGCAGAGAAGGAAGTAAAAATTGGTGATAGTGTGAGAATTAGTGGTTTTCACAGGCTAACTGCCCTACAGTCTAAATGGGAAAAATGGAAATGCAAAATTAAAGAGCGGTTTGAAGGAGAACAATAAAGTGCTTCAGATTTGATATAGTGATCCAGGCCTTCATGACTTTCGCATTTTTATTTTTAAATCTTAATTCTCCCACTTTGTTCATTGGTTTATCTGTTATTCCCTTTTTCTCATACAGTGCTGACCTTTCACTTGCTGACTGCAGAAATGGAAGAGATGCTGAATTTTACTCTTGCTTCTTTCTTCCCCACAACACTAAGAACTTGGTATTTGAAGTCAGTGTCTCACAGCACTGTCACCCGTCTGGTTAGCAGTGAAACTTATTTTCAGACATTAAGAGTATTGTTCCTTTACATACACAGCATAGTTCTCCATGTGACTTTGAATCCCCATGTGACCACTGTTTTCAATCTGATTCAGCAGGTCAGCACAGAAACTCAAAGACTCGAGCCTCTGACTCAAGAGAGACAAACTGGGAACAATCTGCCAGAAAGGACAACCCATCTCATCACAAACACAAAACCTTTATGTGCATCTGACTAAATGGTGGGGGGGAAAGTATCTATTTTTGAGAGAGGATAATTCTTTAAAGAGATTCTATCCAAGGCTGAAGTTGGCTTGCACCGCTTATATAATAAACAGCAAGATGTACTATTCTGTTAGAATTCGATGGAAAAATGCTCCTTTTTCTAGCCTTCCACCCCTGCAGCTTACTACTTCTTTCTCAATAGCCAGGAATAGACTGTTTAAGTGAATTAATAATTTAATACTCAACCATTGTCATCTGTCATTGAAGTATCTATACAGAATTATTTTGTTTCACACAATACAGCACAGAGAACTCATAAAATGGGAACTACGAATGTCTTGAGAAGAGAAACACAGGAAAGATAAAATATAATTAGGGATGTAATATAGCCCTACAACTTTGCATGCAAGAGCCATCTGACCTGGAAGAGAATGGCTATGTATCAGCTCTAGTGACTCCTGGATCACTTCCCATTTCATGTTCCTCACTGTTTCTGGTTTCTGAATGCTATAAGGCACATAACATTAAAAATATTGAAAAAATTCTGAAGCCCACCCAGACATCATGAATCAGAACTTCATTTTACCACAAGATGATGGATGACACTCTTCTGAGCCGTTTTTTCTCCTTTGTGCTCTTGTTTAAGAATAAAAACCAAGTGAGATGAATTTTCTTACAAAGTTCCTCAGCAAAACAACCTCTTTCTACATAGATACACATACAACATTATACCTTTCTCATTTACTTACAGGCACAAATATACCTGGCTTGCTAATTACAAGACAACTAAAGAACAACATTTTTATGAAGCACAAAGTAAATCTCTTGCAATGCATTATGTCCAAGATTCCTGCCACAATACGGGGTTGCTAATAAGTTGTTTGATTTAAGTAAGAGAGTCTTACACACTGTTATGTAGAGCTCAAAATGCTAAAGTAACTCTAAAACACCAAAGCTAATATCAAGCATTGAAGGTCAAAGGTGGGTGGCCTTTTCTTTTATTAATATTTATTGCATGTGTTTAGCCAGCCTTTTTAAATCCTGTAGTTAATGTGGTTCTCCACTTTCTACTGTCAAGTAAATGTATTTTATAGCATGGTAGTGGATACCAGCCAACAAAAACAAGCTTGAGACAGTGTGGCTCAGCGCTGATGGGGCTTGCTAAGTTTCTAACTTGTCAAACATGCACAGCACACTTAAAACCACTATGGCACGTGCTACAAAGCAGGCAAAAGAAACTGCCATTAAATGTAGCCCTATAAATCCTCCGAAACCGTAAAATGTCCCCAGAATACAATTTGTTAAAGACTAAACAAACACAAGCTCTGAACATGCAAGTAATTTTATTAATCCACTAGCATATAAACCTACTTTATAAGAAATAATAAAAACTACTAATGCGGTTTTCAGATTATTTTAGAAATTTACAATACTTCAAGAATACCTAAATACTGAATCCCTGAATTATACCCTAATAAATTTTCCCAATCATATAATCCTAAAGAAGCAAAAATTCTAATCAACTATACTATAAAGGGATCATTATAGACTAGGTCTTAACACTGGCAGGGAAGGGTAAGGAGAATCTTCATCATACAAAAATAATTAACTCTTAAAGAGCATTTATCCTTTGATACATTTAAATTCCCTACTGTTTACACTTAGAATAAAGCAGGTAGACATCTTTATCACTGGAAATGCTAAACACCAAATTCCAACTCAAAGCAGGTCCTACCTCCCACCTCTCCAGGCAAATAAACGTGTTAATTGTAGAAAAAGGAATGTTTTCCTGTCTTGGCCTACCTGTGCATGCAGGTAGATACCCAACTACTGACACTGAATTTTATACAACCACAGAATGGTTGCAGTTGGAAGGGAGCTCTGGAGATGACTAGTTCAACCATCCTGCTCCAAGATGTTCAATTACTACATACAGCTCAGGATATCATCCAGTTTGGCTTTTAATATTTCCAAAGATGGAGGCTCTACACCCTCTCTGGACAACCTGTTTCAATTTACAACAGCCCCACACCAAAAAAAAACCAACCAACAAACAAACAAAAAACAAAACAAAAAAAACACCAACCCAAAACCACAAACCCCATGGTTAGTTATGTGCCCGTTACCTCTTCTCCTGTCACTGAGCAGCACTGAGCTTTGCTTTACTTGCTTCACCTTCCCACCCCCCTTCAAGTATTTATACATAAGATCCCCCATGAGCATCCTCTTCTCCAACCTAAGCAATCCTAACTCTCTCAGCCTTTCCTTCTGTGCCAGATATGCCAAGCCTTTAATCATCTTTGCAGTACTCTGTTCTGTTAACACTGGGAGATCAGAACTGGACCCAGCACCACAGGTGTGTCTCACCAGGGCTGTGTAGAGGTGCTTAAAGGTCATGGGTTTCTTGCTGCCACTTTCTGTTTCTCTGAGGTGGAGAAGGTATTTGCCATTCTATAATTGCCTATTAAAAATTGCTTGTTTCATTTTAAGGTTGTGTCTTGCAACGGAACCCAACGAAAACAAGGTGGTACTTCAGTTTTCCTTGTCCCTGAGACAGCAGTTCAGGCTGGAAGCAATAGTCTCAGCAGTTAAGAGCAAACTGAGAGCTCTCATTCCACTTACAAAGATGGTTTCATGCTTGCTAAGAGAAGTAAAAGAGCAGGGAATTAAATTCCTTATCATTGCTTTATGGAAACCTAGCAGAAAAGACTTGACTAACCATAGTACTGGTTAGTCAAGGAAACCCCATGTTACAGCTTCAAGACTCAGGAAATACAAACACCACAACAACAAAAAACCCCTTCAGTTAACAAATTTTAGATAGCTTAGTTTTGCAAATGGAAAATAGTATCTTGTAACAAATAAGAATGACAAAATGCAGAATGTATCATCCCATTAACATCTTCAACATTTGAAAAAAAGACATATGCAATGGCTGGATGTTTCCAACACTATACTTTTGGAGCATGAAGCCCTGGAAGGCTGACATAAAACTCCTGAAAATAATTTTTCCATGGAGCTGATGTGGCCAGCTTTGTGACTTTAAGACAATTACAGAAGATAATTACTAGTAATGATTTAAAAGCTCTTCAGTACTTCTGCTGTGGCAAAAGCACTAAGTTCTTCAAAGGAAATCAATCTCAAAAGTCTTTGGCAATATCTATTGCATATACACAGTAGCTTGGGAAATACTGGGAAAAGATTGTGAAAATATGAAGTCAGGCAAATAAAATATCAAAAATGTTAACAGAAACACTCAAAATTTACATTGTTCATTGTCCATTGTCACTCTGAAAGAGGTTAGAATAGATTCAGTGGCTGTTATTGATAGTAGGCCTTTGTAATTATTTTCAGGTGACTTGACTGTTGTAATAGTGACCTAAACTGAAAGCCAATTAAAAAATTATCTGTAAAATTTTTAAGACATGGGGTTTTTTGCCATCAGGATGAAAATGTTCATATTCCTAAACAACTTTCTAATAATATAAGAACATATTACTGATTATTCTTGAAACTAGTCTCACCTTTTGTTGAAGTTCCTGTACTATCATTTTAAATGAAAAAATATTACTTGAACAATACATAATTTTTACCTTATTTTTAAACTAAGTATTATACTAACTTCAGACTCACACTTCTTTCAAAATACACTGTTCTTAAACAGTGTCACCCCTAAGAGTATGTTCTCACTTGTGTGTTTTCCATTGTATCCTATAAGCAGAGCTGTTGCTGCAGGTAAACAGTAAACTACACCAAATAATTTTTCTGTTAGGCTATTCTCCATCTCCACAGGTTAGCTCACTAGGCCACTATACACATGGGTTTGTTAGTACTATAAACATAACACAATGCTCTGACATGAGTTAACAGCAGTGTCTCTAAATGATAAACTGAAGCGTGAAACATAATTTTCTATAACAGAACAAGGTACTTATTCTAACCTAGAAATATACCCCTGTGTTTAACAGGCAAAGTGAATAATAACCAAAGCACATTTCTCAGCAAGCAAAAGCTAATTACCTCCACTGAAACTGTCCAGAGCACTTGGGCAACACCCTGACAGGAGTAAACAATGCAGAGAGGGCATTTTACAAGGTCAGCAAGAAAAGATTAAAATGATTTGTGGCATAGGAATGGAAAATTTACCCCCTAAGATGAAACCATGAAGCTGGTAAGGTCATAAAACTACAGACTCATTTCAAGAACTAAAAGAATTCTCCTGGACCTTTGCTTATAAAGATGGTTCAAAACTGCAGCAGCGAAGGCAAAATTTCAGTTCCCTGGCCCACACTGCAGGTAAAAACATTCAGTTTTAGAGTGTGGATAGAGCTGAGCCGGGATGAGAAGAGCAGTCTCAGAGGGGGTCAGTAGGGGATGGAAGCAGGAAAGAAAGGAAAAGATAATAATTTCTATTAAAAGGGACTATGAATGTTTAGAGATGTTTCACACTGGGCAGAGGGACTGGTAGTGATCATGTCAACTGTGAGAAGCTTTGAGAGATGCACTATGGAAAACACAGATAAAGCATATAAAGAAGAAAACTTGAGTCAAAGCAGCGAGTATTCATAGTTCCTACATATTATAGAGTATATATGTTACTTCTTAGGGCTAAAACATTTTCCTGCAATATTCCAGAGCCTGAGCAGTCACTTAATCTCACTATTATCTTTTGAATCTACCAAACTGTGAGGTTGCCTATTATTTAACGAAATAATGAGAACATATATAATGAATGTGTCTTGAAAGTATCGTTCCCCTCTATCCTCTTTCACTCTGCTGCAAGAGAATTAAGGAACGTTCTGATTTCTCTCCATCACTGCCTTCTTGTATTCCAGTGCTAACATTTTATACATCTGTGAGCTCATGGTGTACAAAAGCATTGTTTTCTTATTTTGTGCATTTCAGTTGAAACTTTAGCTAATATCCTACAAATCATAACTACCTTTATACATATATATACATATATATATAAGCCTCTTATATACCTTTATACATATATATACAAGCCTCAAGATATCTCTTAAATAAAATTTGATAATAACAAAAAGTTATGTATGGAGGTCATAATTGGCTGCAAGACTGGAATGATATCAAGTTTCACTATTTTCAAAAAAATTCCAAGAAAGTTCATATTTTTGACATAAATTGGAATCACCATACACTCATACCAAGAGCACTTAGGTCAATGGGACTATATTCTCTCCTTGCTAATGTAAAATGAAGAGTAAATTAGAGGGGCCATATTTTACAGAAATGTTTTAATTTCTTTTCCCTCCTTTAGGAGGTCTTACTGCTTCTTAATCAGACATTGTTTCCTCTGAAAACAACCTCTTGGCCCTAAAAACAATTAAGTTTTAAGGTTAAGTACCGTGCAGCCGTCTTCGAAAATGTAAAGTATATTTTCAGATAGTGTATGAAAATGTATCAGCTTTTTCAAGTTCAGTGGTAAAGCTCCTCCTGCCATGCAAAAAAGAGGAAAGAAGAACATGCTTCCATGTAAGTTATGCACTGTTGGAATAAACTTTTTCCATTTTTCTTTCTTTTCACTTCATGTACAGATATTCACTCTTCTCTGATTGTTCTTAACTCTCCACTTGCTTATACATTTGCTCCAAAATGCCAGAAATGACTGTTCAGTTAACTGCAGCTATCAGACTTTAGGCTAAGTTCAGTAAATTAATGTCTACTCCCATGGCTATTAGTGCATACTATTTAAATGAAAAGTTTGACAAACAAATCTGCTTTGGAGATTGTATCGAATTCCATCCCTTCATAAAACTACCCTGCAAGAGTGGAAATCTCTATTGAATAATGCTGACATACAGCTAATATTCATACTACCCCTGTGGTGAGTGTGCAGGCAACATCACACCAGTAAATTGTTTGAAAAATCAAACATGATCTTGCAAATAAACACTAGGAAAAAATACTGCTGATTCCAGATAAATACTGAAAATGGAAAGGAAACATACTAATCTCTAGGCTTTCACATGCCTCTAACTGCTGAAGCAAGAATTCATGGGCATTTGATGTTTCCTTCACATGATGTTTTCTTTCAAGAGTGTGTTACAATTATGATGAAGTTCTGTAATTCCAAGGTGAAGTTGCTGATGTTTTGACAGTTGTCTGGAAGGTGCAAGTAAGAGAGTGTAGGCTTCACTCCCAGCTATCCTTTTGGATGGCAGGTTTTCCTCCTGTAAATTGCCTACAGTTGAAAATCCTTAAATCAATAGAAATGAGTGCAAAAGTAACGCATTATCTCCTACTTTGCCACTGTCAAGGTCAGGAAACAGGAGATGAAAAGTCCCAGCGCTTTAGCAGAAGACAATAAACAGCAATAGAGGGAAGTGAAGTGCTTAGGTGGGACTTGCTTCACCAAACTTAACATGTCTACTACACCTCTAATCTTTAGAGGTCTATCCTTTATATGTCTACAAGCTTTCAACTCCCTTTACAGCTAATGGAAAGAAATAAGCATGTTACAGTGGCCTTCACCTAACCTATTTTAGAGGTCTATTTTGGAATGAGATAAAATCACAGTCTGAATGTGTTTATTTTTCTCTCTAGATTAGAAAAGGAGCCTAGGGTGACTGGATCAGCTATAGACATCTATATTTGGTCAGGTGAATCCCTACAGCCTCCCGTGGCCAAAATAACTATATAAAAAAACCCCAAAAACTAATGAGGATCTATACTATGGCATGTTGTGCTACTTACATAAACCTCTCCAGGTCAAGGATAAAGGATCCTGGGAGCCATATTGAATACTCTTACTGAAAATAAAAATAAAGCAGATACAAACCTGTCTGTCTAACAAATCTTTAAAATCTTAGCTTCAAAGATCAGGTCTAGCTCTTTGGAGATACTTAAAAACTGAGTAGCGATAAACCAGAAACAAACATATGTTTACTCTTATTACTTACCCTTTTCTTAACCTACAGTCTACTAAATAATTCCTCAGAATCTTTTCTGAAGCTATACAATAAAAAAGTGAAAGCAAGAGCTGCTGCTCTAACAAAATATTTTTGGTTAGGGAAAGATAAAATTAAACAAACCTTCCCTCTCTCCTGTGTGCAAGCTTTGCTTCAGTGGCCGTGACGGTATGTGATGGGCTGTGTTTGAACAGTGCTGCTGGGGTTTGCTGCACTGGGCTATCCAGACAGTCAGATAAGTGGCAAGTCAGCAGGGAAGACAGCAAACATGTAAAGTGACATTATGACTGTGGTCCTGACTCTGTAAGACTGGTTACCCCATCAGTGGCTAAATGGGGCTTTTCTGACTGAACTGAGTATTTATCTTAACTGTAATCTCTATAAATGCCAGTACTTCTTAAAAAAAGAAAAGTCTGTCAAAATCAGTGCAAGGATGCGTGCAATTAGTTTATTTAGCACATCTATTCTGTCTTTTCTCCTGTAAAACACCTACATACTCATGGTAAAGAACTGCTTGTTCAATGCAGTATCTTTTAAAGACATAGCAGCTTAAAACATAACTAAGCAATACTACCTAGGAAACCTCTAAGAAAGAGCAACTGCCTTCCAAATTAACATTATCTGTTACCTAAGCCTGTAGTTACACATTTATATTTGAGAGCAGTTTCAAACTTGTGCTGATAGAGGGATCAAATCTTAATGTGCCTTTCAGCTTAATCTTTTGTCGTTCTGGAGCCTGCACAACATTAAGTCCTTCTGACTTTAGCGATACGTCTTCCAGAAGAGAAGGGGAATGTACACAGTTACTTCAGAAAAACTGCACTTGTTGCACAGAATGTCTATGTCTTTGAATAAAACAGGCAAATATTCAGGTGCTAACAGCTGGAGACAGCTTCCCACTGACACGAGATCTTTCAACGATTGTTCCCCATCCCTCTTTGGTTACCGTAATTTTTAAACAATTTCTGTTATTAGGAAAGATATTAAAGCAGTAGCTTTTCCAATTTATAATAAAGGTGTGGAACCATTTAGAAAGTTCAGGTATTTAGACTGCTGTACAGTAGATACAAAGCTAGTCTTTGTACAAATTTTCATGGACGTGTTTTACAGGGCTTACAGTTTTCATGGGCAAAAACTTTTCTGCCACTGCTTGTGAAATACATTCCAGCAAGAATGCACACACTACTAGTGAAAAGAGAGGAAAATGCCTCAGAGTACACTAAAAAAATTCATGCTGAGCTGCAGAAAAGATCCATATGCATTCCAATCTATAGCCAGAAGACTGACTCCTGCCTGTCTTCAAGCTCTCAAAGCTTGCTTTAAAAGAAAACACTTCCTCCTTCTCATGCCCTCATATTCTCTAAAGTTCAGAAACAGGCCTAAAAAGAGTTTTAAGCAAGTGTTTCAACATGTTGTTCTGCAAATGTACAGATACTTTCTCTCCAATTTTAAGTTAACTGAAATTTACTCTAAATCTGAAGATCAGGGTAACCTTACCTGCAGAAATACTACACTACCATTTCTACACAATAATCAAAGATCATTGAAAAGGATGGTTGAAATGAAGAATGGACAATAAAATCCACCAATAAAGTTAGCATAGTAAGGAAATG
>VYXB01001933.1:88694-114601 GCA_013397135.1 Pachyramphus minor | reverse complement strand
TGCTACCCTCCAAGAGCTACAGAAGTTCTGCCTTAAGGATCATAGAAAGACAATGCTGCTCAGAGACAATATTAATTCCCACTGCACACTGTATAATCTCTTTTCAATGGTGTCTTAGAGCACAGCAGTGATACAAAAGTCATCAACTTGGCTTGCCATGCTGCTCTCTCTGGAAGAAGCTGGTCAGCCTCCTGGAAGCATCAATAGAGGGGGAGAATAAAGCTGTGTAACTCTTACAAAACTGCTGTATTTTTAATTAAAAACAACAAACAAACAAACCCCAAAACAAAAACAATAACAAAAATCCCCTTCCTAGATCTAAAAGTATGCCTTTTCCAAATGTCTGCCTCGCTGAATAACAAATGTGACCAGTTTGCTTCCACTCTATTTCTTCTTTCAGGCAAGAAGATGGTTAACACTACCTACTTACATTTTGATACTATGCATGGTCTGATTTAAAAAAAGGCTGTTCACAATGAAAATATACTAATATTATATTTTAAATCTGCTGTAAACCCTAATTGCAAAAATCTTCAGGTTTGAGATTCCCCTGGAGCTCTTCCAAGGAAACGAGCCAACTACAATAAATAAGGTGGGAGGTTAGGGAGCATCTACAATGCAGTGACTTGCTATCATTAGATTTAAAATACTCGTGAGAATACAGTAGTGGAGGAAAGAACACTAATGTTTTTCCCTTGTGAAACATGACTTAGAAAATGTGTGGAAACATTCAATAGAAAAGAGACCAGAAAGGGATAAAACTTACAATTTTCTATGTAGAAACCAAAAATATCCTAAAATCATTTTCAGAGGCCAATAATTTAAAGCAGAAACTCAATATAGAAAGTGTAGATAACAATGCTTTCAAGGTACACTTATAAAATATATTATTAGAAGTGCACTGAGCCATTCAACAATACTTTCGTCTTTTGATGAACAAAAAAGTAACTTAATCAAGATGGAAATCTGTTTTCCTTGAAAGTGCAATGCAGGGCATTTCAAGCACCTGGTCTGTTAAAATTACAGCCACACTTTCATCACCATATATCACAAAACTAAGGCAGACAACCTTCACACACACCCCACTCCCTGTTACAGGGACAAAACCCTCACGGTTTATTACTCTTGCATACCTCAAACCTCTAGTGACAGCTCCCCTAAAACAAAGTACATGCTGCTCCAGGATACGTGAGGGGAAGGACCACACTGTCGTCACAGATATGAAGCAGAGAATAAAAACTGACAAGTTACCTCACTGTAGAAGAAAACACATGCTTGTGATTCACCTCTTATACTAGATTTAATTTTTTTTTTACTTTAAACACAAAAATTTACTGGACCTTAAATATTGTATTTACTTCCCTATTGTGGAAAATACAAATTTTCCTTTTAAATAAAACAAATGACTCTAAAAAAACCTCCAGAAGTAGCAGAATGATCTCTTCCAGAAGTTAAAAGAATTTATTTTTCTTAAATTCAAAAGCTTTAAATCTTAGTGAAATGGGCCACAGTGGAAAAGCCCTTTACAATATTACTGCACCTTATAAATAGTAAATGATATTGTCTGAGGTCACGGAAAGAAATACTGCAATCCTATATGAACTGTGCATAAAAGATGCTAGAAGGTTCATATTCCTTATTCTTTCCTTCCTTTTTACTCCTTCATCTAAAAAGAAGCTTTATTTGTAGCAAGACCTTCCTGAAACATCCCTTAGAGGTATTTTCAGAAGTATTTGATAACTTAACTTTAGCTTATATTTGATAAACTAAGAAAATATTGAATAATCCTACAAACAGAAACAGGATTCCAAAAACAACCATCCGTGTTTCTGGATTCTTGCTTATCTACAAAAATTTATGGGATATTTTAAAAACTTGCACATCTCATTTTATAACGTACACCAACTCATCATCCTGGCTTACTTTTAAACTTAATTTTTCATTAAAATTAAACATTTTACTTAAATTTTCACTAAAAACCAGCAATTTCTATAACCATACAAGTTTTTGTTGTTGATCTGTGTTTTTTTTCTTTCTTTCTTTTTCAGTGCCCACTCTTGCTTGGCAGTAATGGGGTGTAATACTTCTCCTTTCCATATGGGAAAAATGACTGCTCTACTGCTGCCAAGATCAATCTTGTCTCTAATAAGGATAACTACTGGGTGATCTTTTGAAACTAGCCAAATGAATGATAGACATGTGAGAGTGATTCAAGTGCCTATCCACAGCTATTTTAAATTGAACTGACACTGGGGGGGAAATGTTGTATATCCAATACTTTTTCCCATACACTAGGTATTTTAAACTGGTTCCCATGAAGATCTCATACTTGCATAACCAAACCAAGAATTAGGAATTAAGCCTCTTTGACTTTCATCTGGTAATGACATCTCTCTTTCTTCCCAGCATCCAGTTACAGATATCCCAAAGATGGGACCTCATTCTGAAATAGCTACAGGTCTTCCTACCTCTTATACTACCTGAGGAAAAGGAAGGGAAATGGCCTCTGAGTTTCTGGACAAGAGCTTTGTATCCCCATGTTCTGGCAGTGCTATTTCCTTACATCTATTTAAGTCTCCCCATCCATGTAAATGGAGTAAAGAAACGTTCTGCATGCAATTATAAATATATCAGACAAAATAAGACTCTAATGCTCAAATTGAGAAAGTTTCATATAAGTATTTCACTGTGAACATTTGAGGTGAGAGCAGAAGAACCATTCACAGCTAATACTGTCAAGAAAGAAGGAAAAGAGACAGAAAAACTGTGAAAAAGCTGCACATGCATAACAGGATATTTTTTAAGTTCAGTTAAAAAGAGAGGAATTCTGTACTCTTTAGTATTTATAACCATTGTCACAGTACAAAGCCCTATAATTTTCCAGTGCACCTGTACACACTGAGCCAGAGTAAGGCTGAGGTACTACACGCAGACCATCAGGTTCCTTATGAGAGTGGGAGAGGCAGGAGCTCCCACCCCGATCTAATTTTGATCTAATCTGCAGTCAGTAAATGACCTTGCCAGTAACTTGCACCACAGGTGATTTCTCTCCTTGATAAACTCATGGAAGAAAAATCCACTGAGTGATATGAACAATAAAATTCTTATGTCTGCATTAAGACACAAATCACCGGAGGCAAAAATATGGTCAGAGAACCACCATTTTGTGTTTGCCCTATTCACACCTCCTCCTTCTACTGGCCAGACACAGAGCCCATGGTCTGCAGCTCTCCTGACATTTCTTCAGTTTTGCTTCTAGAAGTATTGCTATTTATCTAAGAAGCTTGAATTTTCAGAAGTCCCAATGACTATGAGGTGGGATGGCATTCAGTAGTGGACACAGCAACATAGTTGTTTAGTCAGAGATTGTAGCTAAGAAAAAAAAGAAAAACTAATACAAGAGAAGAAAATCAAATTAATATTCTGTACTCAGCCACATCAGCAGAGGTTAATCAGACTGTTAGTCCATTAGTAAAACCACAAGGTTTCACTCCAGCAGCTCTGAAACAGTAATGGATTTTCCCATGAAAACTTGAAAGAAAAGGTGAAAAAAGGTTTGTGTGGTATGATGGAAAGGAATGCCAGACACAGCTTTGGTCAAACATTCCCATTAAATATTTTCTCATTACCCACTAGGTTCACTCACAGGCCATTTTCACTGGCTATTTACCAAGATTCAAGGTAATGTTTACTGCTCTATACTGTTTTTCAATTTTCTAAGCTTACTGGCATTTCCTTTTGAAAAAATCGTTGTGATAAACAGTTTTATGTTTTCAGAGTAGATTTTCTGTTCCCCTGATTATATACATTCTACCACTAAACTGGTATGCAAATGCCCTCAAAAAGTATTATTATTTTTATTTTATATTTGAAATAAATTACTAAATATGCCTTTTGTCTTTAGCAATTTGGACTAAATCCAACTCAAATCATTGAAATTATTTTCATGAGGAATGAGAGCAGATTAAGCTCTTTGGAGAGACAGATTCTGGTGTATTTGTGCTTTTACTACATGTATCAGCACAGCATAACTTCATTTCTGCAATGCCTAAAAATGCCCAAAATAGAAAGATTAAAACTATACATTTCAGCACTAGATAACATGCAAAACATAAAGAAGTGTGATACTTAGTTGCAGAAAATAAAATTGAAGTCTGAGATAACATTATCCATTTATCTTAAATTACACTAGTGCTAAATGCTATCTGCATTTTTTGAGAGTATAAGTAAGAAATGGAAACTAGGCAAGCAGTCCATAGAAAGCAAGTAATTACTGCACTGCTGAAAAAATGCCTTGATAAACTACACAAAAGATATTAATCTACCAATTTGCAGTCCAGTGATCTTTCCAACAAACACCATTTACTGCTTACAAAACATAAAAGCCAGCTTCTTGAAAATTCATATATTCTTGAAATAGTTTGCTTTTAGAATGCCTTTATGCGTTTACATTTCATCAAACACAGCAATTTGAGAAGAACAAGAAATGAACACTAATGAAAAAGCCAAAAGATACAAACAGTAGAAAGACCTTGAAAAAATATACTGCTTCTATTTTGTAACACCACTTATACTAATTTTATTTCTTTTAGATTCAGGTTGATACTCTAAAGTGTGTTTTTCTTAGTTGTGTACTGTTTAATTTGTAAGCTAGACAGACTGATTGTACAGATATTATTAGTGCTGACGCACTGAAAATTATGTCATAAATGCAGTATAAGTCTCAATTCTTCACCATTATTATTCTGACTATTTTCATTTCCATTATATGCAAAGCAGAAGAATGACAGTCTTAAATTTTATAACTACAAATGAAGAAAACCAGCAGTACTAAAACTCTATAGACTGAAGTTATTTACTACAGTCTTAAAAAGTACCATATAAATATCAGCACCTATATAAATTTATAGCATAAAATTATGAACCTGCTGAGATTTGTACACATACTTAAAATTTTACTATGTGAGTGGTCCCAGCGAAGGGGTTTATTGAGTTTCCTACTGTTTGGTCTCAATTACATGTCTCTCCTGCATTTTGAAGCAAAGAACAAAAATTTATGACTCAATTCTGAGAGAAACTGATACCAAAAGAATCTTTACTTGACTCTCCTGTAAGCACTACCTATCTCAGCAGGTAAACATACCCTCTAATTTTGAGAATTAGAAGGCAAAGTTAGCAAATCAAAACATGCAGGTTGGTGACCAGTATTTCTCACTATTCTCACTAAGTTCTTTTGGAGATACAGGATCTATCACCATAAAGCTCCTCATTCTTGCAGTCTTAATGCTCAAGTGAAGTTTCCATGCACTGTTACTGACTTGACCATCACCAACAGGAGGTGCCATCATGAACACCTCCAGACACTCAGCTCTAAGCAGTGCAAATTCATTGTGAATGGAATTATTAAATTATTTTGTTGCCTGCGCGCAAGGACAGAAGAGCTCCTACAAAAGTCAACTTCTTGCCTTTGACACTGTCTCTCACAGCATTCTCCTGGAAAAGCTGGCAGCCCATGGCTCGGACAGGGGCACTCTGTGCTGGGTTAGGAACTGGCTGAAGGTTGGGCCCAGAGAGTGCTGGTGAACGGGGCTGCATCCAGCTGGTGTCTGGTCACCAGTGGTGTCCCCCAGGGGTCAGTGTTGGGCCCAGTCCTGTTTAATATCTTTATCGACGATTTAGATGAGGCGATTGAGTCCACCCTTAGTAAATTTGCAGATGACACCAAGCTGGGGGGCAGCATCGATCAGCTGGAAGGTAGGAGGGCTCTGCAGAGGGACCTGGACAGACTGGAGAGTTGGGCTGATTCCAATGGGATGAGGTTCAACAAGGCCAAGTGCCAGGTCCTGCACTTTGGCCACAACAACCCCCTGCAGTGCTACAGGCTGGGGACAGAGTGGCTGAAGAGCAGCCAGGCAGAAAGGGACCTGGGAGTTTTGATCAATGGGAAACGGAACATGAGCCAGCAGTGTGCCCAGGTGGCCAAGAAGGCCAATGGCATCCTGGCCTGCATCAGGAACAGCGTGACCAGCAGGAGCAGGGAAGTGATTCTTCCCCTGGACTCAGCACTGGTGAGGCCACACCTGGAGTTCTGCGTCCAGTTCTGGGCCTCTCAGAAGGACATTGAGGTGCTGGAGCAGGTCCAGGGAAGAGCGACCAGGATGGTGAAGGGACTGGAGTACGAGCCCTACAAGGAGAGGCTGAGGGAGCTGGGGTTGTTTAGCCTGGAGAAGAGAAGGCTCAGGGGAGACCTCATCACTCTCTACAACTCCCTGAAAGGAGGCTGTAGGCAGGTGGAGGTTGGTCTCTTCTCGCAGGCAATCAACAGTAAGACAAGAGGCCACAGTCTCAAGCTCTGTCAGGGTTTAGGTTGGATATCAGGAGGAAGTTCTCTACAGAGAGAGTAATCAGGCATTGGGATGGGCTGCCCACAGAGGTGGTGGATCCTCCGTCCCTGGAGGTGTTCAAGAAAAGACTGGATGTGGCACTTAGTGCCATGGTCTAGTAACTGTAGTGGCAGTGGATAAAGGGTTGGACTTGATGATCTCAGAGGTCTTTCCCAACCCATCTTATTCTATGATTCTATGATTCTTGCACTTCATTTTATGTGGTTGTTTTCCTTCTCTCAGTCATAAAGTTTCAGAGGAGATACTGAGGCACTCATTTTCTCTCAGAAAATGGTTATAAATACTTGCTTATAAAACTTGTATCAGAAAATAAAAATCCCCTAAAAATTCTCACATGTTAAGCTGAGGTCTAGTATGTTCCATAGGAGAAAAATTTAAAACTCAATTTATGCTATTTTTGGAGAAATTCTTTAGTACTAAATAAAACTTCCAATGTCATATAAACCCCCCTGTATTTAGATTAGATGTTTAAAGTAAAAACAGTGATTTTTTTCCCCCTCCAGAAGAAAACCCATGTTTTCTGTTTTGATAAGAATTCTGCATTTTTAATTCGCAAGACTACTGCTACGGAAATGATAGGTATAACAAATCCATTCGTAACCAGATTTTGCTTTAGGATGAACTAAAGGAGAAATTGGGATTTGAAAAGAAAAGGAAATACAAATGTAGATTCTGTATAAATGACCCCCAGCAGAAGGAGGTTTGGCCTGCTGTACTAGGAAACACTACTGGGCTGGGTTAAAAAAAAGTGTAGGAGAAACAAATATCTTGAAACAATGTGACAAAGTTGCTAATCTGACACACGGCAACAACTAATGGGATGCAAGCATATGTCATACTTATCAGTGGCAATTCTGTTTTAATTTCTGCCATTCCCGCTCCTTGCATAGATCACACATACATCGCATGATGTGATACTACAGTATTAAGCGTTTCCCTTCTGTACAAGGGAATGGATAGTTCAAGCCATACATCCTTCTGTATCGCAGGTTCACAACTTCAGGGTTTTATATTACTGGTGAGAATGGTATTTTTGATGGACAGATTCCCAATGATACCTTTTGTCACTAAATTGTTGCATTTACACAAGCTAGAGTTCATTAAAATACATTCCATAGCAACCACAAATCTAGTTTCAGGGACAATTAGGAGTTTTGTCATATTAAGGTATTTCATCATGATAACTGGTAAACACCAAAAACATCCAAGTATTTTAGGATTTGTGCCTCATTTTACAGATCTAGAAGTCTTACTGCTAAAACATCTTGTCATAGGAATTTTTTTTTTTTAAGAATAGCACCTATTCACTTTAGTCTAGCCCTATCTCTTGGAATAGGAAAATGACAATAGTGTTTGTAGATAATTACCTGTATGAGAGGGGGGAAAAGCATATGAATATGATTTCATTTCATATTTTGAATAGATGACAAAAGAAAACTAAAATACATACCGCATCTGTAACTTCTATCTCATACAACTTCTGGAATGTCTCACGATCAAAGAAAAAGAGCTTCCCACTGCCACCACCTTTCTTAACAGATGTGCCTGTGACAACTATTTTATCATCTGGGCTGAAACAACAATCTGTCCTGTTGAAGAAAACATCACAAACATATAATTAACATACAGAGAACTTATATATAAATTGCATTCCTTAAGAGTAATCCTTTCTATTTGTTAATCCTTTCAAGACAAGACCTTAAAGTAATCCTTTGTCAGCTGTCATCTATTACTATAGTTATCAGATATCTATTGCTATAGTTATCAATTATAGTTATCTATTACAATTGCTATTACAGCTGTGCACAGGATGTGCAAAACTGGCAGATTCAATAAAAATCCGCCTCCCAAAAAAATTCTCCTCCACTCAAAAATCTTGTAAGCTTTTCAATATGAGAAACAAACAATAAAACTTTTCAAATCTGGTTATCACCATTAAGTAAAAAAAAACGTATCAATCATGAAATCTGTTGTTTGCTGATGATACATTCTTCAGTGATGCAAGGTGGTATGTTTATACATTGGCCAAAAATGTATGTCATTTACTTTTCCACTGCGTTACAAATTGCAGTCAAGTTTAAGCTGCCTATGACGTGCCTTTTTAAGATCTTATTTCAAAATTATAAACTGTCCTGAGGGTTGGATTTGGCTGTGTTACAGCTATAGAAATGCAGGTCATACCAATAAAAATATTAAAAGCAATACTTAGCACTATGCAGTTAAATAAAGTATTTTAGTACCAAAGAGCACAGCCATCAGCACTTCTGACACCATAACCTGAATTCATACCAGGTACCTTCATGTTATGTCTACTTTTTCATCCAGCTCTTTTTTAATAATCATAGACTAAATAAGAATGAGGTTTATATCCATATCTCATTACACACATATAAGGCAACAAATGGGCCTCCTCCTAAAAAGTTGCTAATCTAATTAGACATAAGACATATTAGACTGAAAAATGGTATAAAAAAAGCAAAGTTAGCTATGAAATACCACAAAAATGATAAGAGCTTTTAAAGCAATGTGAATCTCTAACGTAGCCAAGAACTGACGCTGCACAGTCATCCCTGTGCAGTCCTTTCTGCACAGTTCTGCTTCTAGAGGCAACTAAGGAGAGCTCCAGTACAACCCCATTCAGCAAAAATACTGCTATTTCTACTAGTTGGAATAAATTAGAGCACTTACATTGGAAAGAAGCTGGGCAGGCCATCCGCTGAATTAAGAGGCTTTTTAAATTGTCTAATATCCCATATCTTTAAGGTATCATCTCCTACAAAACAAAAGAGACAAAGGTTTGCGGTAAAGAATTAAAATCAAGAATTCAGACAGAAAGAGAACAGAATGATAGAATAAAAGCATTCTAAATGGGAATGCTTTGGAAGATTTTTGTCCCTAAATGACTATCACAGTGTAAGGATAAGAAGTTCAAAGTGGTACGTTCTAGTATATCAGAAATTCCTCCTCACTGGCTTAACTCCATCACAGTAATCCCTCCTACTAAAAATCACTATCCACAGTGGAACCAGGTTCCCCAGTCACTGGTTTACTCTGTGTTTGTGAGTACTAGTGCTTTGTTACCAGAAACAAATTTAACTTTTAATATAGCAAAAGAGATTAAAACTTTGCCATGAATGGTCTAGATCAAAAAACTAAACAAGTTTTTTGGGTCTGGTTTCCACCTGTCCCGAAAAAATGATCAGGAACAATGGAGATCTCATGAAGTCTTCCCCCTTTTTTAGCAGGCAAACAGCAACAAACTGCTATCTCAGGATGGTGAAGAGGCCCTGGCATCAGTCAGAAATCCTTGGGGTGAAGGGAATCAAGTGAAATCACACTTGCTTTAATGAAACCTTTTCACCACATGACCTTTAGCCATAAAAGCTAAGATGGAGGTTACAGCAAGACATTTATAGCAATTCTCATCTGTGTTTGATAAACATGGTGTGATTTTAGGCCAGTAAAAGTTAGGCTGTTTATCCCTTTTCGAAAAGTTATGACATATTAACAAAGTGAGAACAGGGGAAAAAAAAGAGATTAGTTAGTTATTCTCAGAGAGAGCTACATCTCTGCTGATTATTCTTCTCAGATACATCCTTCCCACATGAGACAAGCTACAGAATTTGGGCTTTGAATCACCAAGTCATCTCCTAGCATTTGACATCAGTATCTCAGCACTTTCAAGGGTTAAAAGAAGGACATTAACACAAGAATTCTCTTTTAAAATGTCCAGAGATTGATTCTAGACTAAAAGTAACAAAATTTTTCCAGCCTATGAGGAAAAGGAGGCAAGACCAAAGCACAACACTTGCAGGGAAGCAATTTGGTTGTCTACAAGTATTTTGTGGATTCATAGCCTTTGATCTCAAGAGCTCAAAGGAGGCCTTGGAAATAAAATGTTTTTTAGAAAAGTAACATGCTGTAACAAAAGAAATCAAGGCCAGCAGTGCCCTTTACAGGGAAAGCAGTAATGCGTGGCCTCATACATCATGTATATTTATATTAAAGACTAGGATAACTCTTTACTACAAAATGTTTTTAAGAAGTGGACAACTTAAATAAATGATGTCTAGAGCAGAGCAGAAGCTAAAAAATTACAACAAAGAAAAATGTTGAGTCCCTATTTTAAGAATATCTGTTTTCTTATTCTTTCTCAGTAGACTCCACCCCAAGCACCTCAAAGCATTCAGTCTTGTAAAATAAGCCCTCCCTTCTCCTTCCCACCCCCAACAAAAAAACCCACTTATCACCAAGATGTTACATCTAAAGCACCAGCACTTTAGAAACATATGCAAAGGACACCATTTGGCCACTTTGCAAATCTCCTGGATAGGGACAGGTCTACAGCTAGCAGCCAAAGCTGTTCTGTTTCCAGTGTAATGGAAACAGAACAGACATGATCTTCAAGCTGTAGTTCTCCCAGGTTTGAGTGGGAGAGATGCAGTCAGACATGTAGTAGCCATAGCTCTTCTGCTAACAAGAAAATGTAATGGCCTGGTTAAAAAAATTAGAAGACTCTAGTAGGACTCAAAGTTGTGGTTGTTTTCAAGTCAACACTGTCTTTAACTGTGCAGAAATAGAGATAATTAAGTATTTGGAGAGGGAGAAATGCTAGTAGAAATACTTGGCTAATGCTGTGAAATTCTTACCATCATTAAGAATTTGCCCAAATTCACTGTTCCTAATTTGCTTTTCCTAATGGAAATTTTCTGTGTGCAAATGTGATATTGGTTACTGAATCTAATTTGAATTCAGAATTGAAATCACTGCCACGAAGATAACAGAGTATTAACTTTCCTCAATGACAAGGATTTTTTCTAATAGCATTCTACCATTGATGCTTAAGAGGCTTCTTTACTAGAGTCGTAGCACTACTGTTCTGTTTTTAATTACTTTATACATGAAAAAACCCTAGTTATTCTTAAACAAAAACATATAAACAGAAGTTGTGCAGTTTAGTATGAAGCACTCAAAATAGTCTATTGAGATCACTCAGTATTTTTTCTTGATGCCAGCCTTCTCCGAAGCCCGGCAGGATTACCTAAAGCTTTTATAGTCTTTTTAGTAGCATTTCAAACTTTATTTTTTCCCATTTTAATAAGAAGGATACCAATAAACAGGCTCAAGTGTGACACAATCAGGTCAGACACCATTATGCCAATGGTATTGAGCACTGGATTTATCAAGAGGTAACAATTAGGTCCTAGAAAAATAGTCTTTGGTGAGCCAAGATAGGTATTTTGCAAACGCCTTTTAGTCAAAATAAGGCCAGTGCACTGATACTAGAAAGATTTTGTCTGATTTTTAGTTCTCTTTTCAGAAAATGCTAAGCTGGAAGACAAGTACATGAATGTGAATGGGCCCAAAAGAAGAAAAAGTGCTGCCAGAAACTCAAAAGTTTACAGTCAGCAACACTAAAAGGGGGAGCCCTGTATTGAAAGCAACGCTCAAGGATACAAGCTGTTCACAAAGATCATTGGGGAAAGCAAAGAAACATAGAAAATAGGAATTTAAAAATGAATAGGAAATACCCAGCATAACAAGGTTTACCGTGAGGGGGCACCAGAATATGTTTACAAACTCTGAGCCCTCCTGTGAAAGCTGACACTTTGTGTGTGGGGAGAGGTACCTTAAAAAACAAGGTATGTGCTTCTGCATTCTCTACTGGTTCTGCAGAAGGAGCTGTAACAACTAAAGACCTTTACAGGCATCAAACATTGGGACCACAGTCAAAGGACCCGGGGCAGAAGTCACAAATCAAGGCATCTGCACCTACATTTGCGACAGCTCTCACCATCACCTGCATACATATCAGCCTGGTCAGATATTAAAGTGCACCATCTTCTCTAAATATATGGAAGAGGAGAATACTGGAAGACTTTGAGAAGGCCACTTCAGCTCCAATTGTTGCAAATAGTAGATATTGAAATATTAAAGCAAATGAAAGCATTGTTGGAATGAACAGTGTTCAGATTACTTGACATAAACCCATTTGATTTTTATAATGCTAATGTCTGTATTGACTATAAGGAGCAATATATTATTGCTCTACACAAAACTGGAAGTCACTATACATGCTGCTGCATAATCCTTGAGAAAACTGTACTCAAGGTGTTTCTACTTTTTAATCCAATTGCAAAATGAAACGTCTTATTTTTCCTCAAAAACACTGTGAAAAGAGACATACAATTAAATATTTGAAAAAAAAACCCCAAACGCAAAAAAAAACCCCAACAGAAATAAACCCAAAACCAAACCAAAAATATCTAAAGGAAACACTAAAACATTTTTTTTTGAGCTCAGATGAAAGCATGTATCTACATAAGCCATCTGATGGCTTTGATGTCAATATTTTTTGTGTGGGTCTAACTGCATTGAATTTATTTTTCCTATACAAATTTACTGATTAAGGTGACAGTGAGTCCACACAGTGTCTGTAACACAGAGAACAGATGAATCCCCAAACCAAAAGTTGTCATGAGACTCATGGAATTAAGGAAGTCATTGTTTCATATCATGACAAAAACTAACTCCCAGACATATGAGGAGTCAAGAAACTTTTTATATTTAATATTTTTGCAATAGGTCCCCAAGTCCAGTCCTACTGCTTACCCTTTTCCCTGCTAAACAAAGAAAATGTTCTCCAAATACGATCGTTCATGGTTTGAAGCATGCAAAAATATCACTTTCTTAAGTTTCTGTCAAGTTACTACTTAATACCCAAGAAGAATACGACTGGAAACTTTCATAAGCAGCTCCTTAGATTTTCGTTTTCCCTTGTGCCTGCAGCTGAGCCATGCCTCAGCTCTCTCATATCCAACACAGAATCTACATCAGATGCAGGAAAGCCCACTAGGCTTTCAATGAAAGTTCCCATGCCCCAAACAACTATCCCTTTCTTTGATCCTCAGCACTTGGCAGGTGTGTTAATCTATGAATGCTGGATCCACATCTGCTTTCGTTGGTACAGATCCAAAGCAATACTCATATTGAAGCCCTAACCAAACAAGTCAAAATAAGGTATGAATCCTCCTTATTCCCTAGCATAGTGCACACAAAACTTTTTCTTTTTTTTTTTTTTAATATGCTAGACAAAGGTAGCACTTTTATCCACGAGTGGCCAAATTTCTGTGCAGTCTTACATTCTGCAATCAATCAACATTTTATACAGCTTAGAGCAGAATGTGGTAGATAAAACATAAGTAAACAAAAGTCTGTTTAACACCACACAAAAAAACTGGAGACAGATGAGGAAGAGGTCATTTTTATATGATCCACATTCATAAATGTGAAACAGAAGAGAATTTACATAAATGGATGTTTCAAGCACTAGTGAATACTCCTCACATAAGTATTAACCTTGTTTGCTCTTATATTTAAAAGCACACTGAGGTTTATCCTTAAATCTCATAATGTATGTCTATGCGAATTTTTTGGGGACAACATCACTAGCAGACAGAAGCAGCATTTTACTCAGTGCAGAACAGAAAGACACACCTGTTTTCCCAGCAGAAGATTCACACACCATAAGAGTCTGCTTCAGTAGGGACAAGCAAAATTGAGAGCTTTTACCTTACCTACTTAGAACACATTCATGACGGGTAGAGTGGCAGTAGAACTCTGGATCCAGGACCCTGAACCGAAATTAGGAAATAATCCAAGTGCCCTTAGTGTCCCTAACCCTAGGGCCATCAAGGACAAGACTACCACCAGTTTATTCTGAAAGATGTTTTCTGGGAAACATAACGTTTGCAATCTTTGAAATGTTGCAAAACAAGGAGTCAGCGAAGCAGCTCCAATATCAGTTGCATTTCACTGTACCAATATGCACTTGTGCCACTCTACCCATCAGGGGCAGGGGGACAGGGAGGACATAAAGCAGTTGCAAGCTACAGCCCTTGGCTAGGAATCACATCCCCTGCTACAGGGGTTTTGCTATCTATGAATACCTCTATCCTGGTATTTTGTATATGTAATCTCATTCTGTCTACATACCATACTGACCAGATGTCCTACACATATGTTAGGCACAATGTCAGCCGACATTAATGTACACTGCCTCTCCCTAGCCCTGTTTATTTGGCCTTGGGGCAATGCTAATGCATACACAGAGCTTCTGGTTACAGCTGGTTTCCATCCAGACAGCTTGGATTGTATGCTTGCACCTGTCTGCAAAATATTGCATAGACAAATCTTCTGCATGAAACATTGTTGTCTTCAACAGACAACATCCTATTTCAATAATGAAGTGAATGAGTCCTCAAATACATCTTTGCCTTCTCAAGACTTGTTCTGTTATCCAAGATCGGTTTATAAAAGTTTTATCTGAAGTTCAGAACACAAGACTTTTTTCCCAGTCCTGTGGACATTTTGAATTCCTTTGCCATTCAAGTACATCTTGGCCAGTAAATTCCAGTCATAAACTTTTGATGTTTCTAATACAGATTAGATAAAAATTCCAGTTAGGACAGAAGAGGACACTGCTTAAGAAAGTTGCACGAGGAATTAAGAAATCCAGACCAGAGATACGGTTATCAAGAGGCAGCAATCTTCCCACAAAGAACTAAGCAATAAAACTGGACTTGTTTTATTTATAATTCAGCTATTAATTTCCTTTTGGTGTATTATTAATGGTAGACAAGAAGACAGATGAGGAACTGTTTAATATAATCAGCATAGTTCTCTTAAAAATTTTCTTACATGCTGTAAAATGTACATTTAGGAACACGGTATTGTATGGTGCATCAAATAAAAGCAGTAAATTGTGAAACATGTCAGATTTGAATCACTAGTGTCTTATTTCACTACCTTATCTCCATCATAAGCAATTACATTTAACAATGATTCAATTTATATGGCTTTTTTAATGAACAATTTCAACTCACTAAAGCCAAAACTGTCTTACATTCAACATATCACAGGGTTCTTTCCATCACCTACCTCCCCGGCTGGCAAGGACAGTACCATCATAGGAAAATGTCAAGCATGAAGTGTCAGTGCCTGAAGCATGGGCTTGCCTGCAGTGGAACTTCGTATGTACCTGTTTGTCAAACAAACAAAATGTTACAAAACAGACACTGCAAACAAAATGACTCAAAGTGGGACAAACATTTTATAGCATTTTGTGTACTCTGATGCTATTCCTAAATCTAAACAGAAACCCCTGTGTTTTTAGGAGGTACATTAGCTAAATATTTCAACAGCCTTCTAAAAACGTCATATATGTTTCAGAACAGGCTTTCTGAAATAAAATTTCAGAAACTGAATGCAAAATTTAACTTCTTGATAGGTTTAATTATACGGTACACATTCAGTGCTCCCACCAGCAGTGAACAGAAAGTAGTTATGTATGCCTGGTTAAGATAAAAATACATTCGAAGACAGCTCTCAACACTCCCCTGAGCAGGTTTGTAGTTACAAAAACTACCAAAACACCATATACATACTTTTGAAAGGACTTCAAAGAAGGACTGGAGGAACTTTTGCCAAATATAATCCCTGACAAACACCATGGTTTAAATAATAGAATAAAGTTCAGATACCTTGAAATTTGTGTTCCATTTAGCTGCAATAAAATTCCAGTTTGGGATGTATATTTTATTTCAATTATTTCTATTTTGCTGATAATTCTAGAGAATGGTTGAAATTGCTTTCAGGTTAACATTGTATTCTTCCTTATTAAGTCATTATTTGGTAAAATATCTAAAAATTCTATTAAAAAGGGAGGAACCTCAAATTAAATTTTAACACTCTTGTAAAATCAAGCTGGCCTACTTCCCAACCAAAAACAAAGGTCTCAGCTAAGATACCAAGAAATCTTTCATACAGAGGAAGGGAAAATGGAAGAGAAAAGAAAGAAAGAGAGACAAAGGAACTTGAGACAGGTTGATTCCTTAAACCTAGGTAACTGTGCTCCTCCACTGATCCTCTTTTCATAACAGAAATCTAATTCATATAGCTGTAAAATTAAGCATTCAAGACTTAAAGGTTGCCATTACAACTGTATCTCATCTTCCTGTCTGTAAGATAAGGTTTAATACATATAGAGGAGAAGATGACAAATTAGTGACCTTAAAGTCCTTTATTTATTGCAGTGATGAGCAAAACAGAAAAATATGCATAGAGGAGTATATTTTCAGAAGGGGGTTTGAACAGCATGCAGAAAGTCAGCCCTAGAATCCCACCCTAAAGAATAAGAGGACAAAACATTGAGCAGCTGCTCAGTGATTTCTATCCAAATTACGCATTAAAATGGACACAGTTCTACAGAATATAAAAGGAGGATGTGATCACAAAATGCAGTCACATGGGTTGAATTCAGCTTGCACAGGAATCCTCAGTTACTGAATCTTCTAATTTTTGACACGTACCTTACTAGGGCTCTTTTTTATGGGCTACTTTGCAAGTAAAAGAACCAGGCTAGTAAAGCAGCTAAACTTGTTTCTCCTTTAGAACATTTGTTCTAAATTTGGTTCTAAAGCTAAATAATCTTCGTGTGATGACATTAATAATTACTGCAATCTTATTTCGATGTGCAGATTTGGTCAAGTATTGAGAGGAGTCACATGAGGCATTCCCCCCACAAATGACTCTTGAACAAACAAGAGAGAACTTCAAATACCAAGAATATGCTTCTTACTGTCACTTCTAGCCAATTTTGCATACCTGGAGTAAGTCTATGAACAGACTGCCATTTACAACTGTATGTCTTTGGTGGGAGTGTTTATAAATACTAAAAACCATATTTTATGCATCCAATTACATAAAATTTTCCAAGTATTCTGTAATATACAAAGGATAAAGTGTGAATTGACTATCAGAAAATTAATTTTCTGTAGTATTTGTTAAACATTAACAAGCAATTAAAATTATATATTTTCTAAGAAATACCATGGACACTTGCAAAACCATCATAAATGGTTAATAATCACACTTTAAAAAATGCCAGAAATATTACATTAGATATTAAGCTATTCGGGCTCCATGACATTCTCATCCCTTCCAGGCAATGTCACATTGACATACTTATATTAAAAAATGTGACTTTTTTCACTCTGCTGTCTAACTTAATTTAAGGGTGTAGAATATTTTTCTTTAATTTCATCCTTAATCAATCTGTAATACCTTCCTTTTGTTTTGTGTTGGATACAAATTAAAATACAGAAAAGAACTGATGCCTTTTCTTTTATATTTAATTAATAAAAACCCCAAACATCTATAGATAATAAATTACATACCAGTTCAGAAATTTTGTTATTTTTCCAGTGTGGAAGATACTGATTTTATTTAGCATAAATTTATGAATTCATTAATAAACTGCCTCTTTCAGGAATTAAATAACTCACCTGAAATTGGCCCAAAGTTGTGTCAGAGAAGGTTTAGATTGAATATTAGGAAAAATTTCTTCCCTGAAAGGGTGACCAAGCATTGGAAGAAGATGCCCAGAGAAGTGGTTGAGTCGCCACTCCTGGAGGTATTTAAAAGACATGTAGATGTGGCCCTTAGGGACACGGTCTAGTGGTGGACTTGGCAAAGTTAAGGTTAATGGTGGGACTTGAAGAACTTGAGTCTTTTCTAACCTAAATGACTTTATGACTATGTCACCCACTGTGGAGCAGTCTCAACTTGTAATTCAACAGGTTCTTACCCTTTTTCAATTGTCCTATAGAAAAAGGAAAACAGCAATATGCAGATATCAAAGATTGACCTTATTTAACCCTTTAATCACAAAACCAAAACCAACAGAATTAATTTAGCCCAACTCTATCCTGCTTCGATGCCTTAGGATTTCATGTAAAACAAGACTTGCACAAAAGGGATAGTAAGATTGCATCAGCAATTCTGTTTGTCTTTAAAAATAAATTTCCTCAGTTCATCAGTAAAAAGATTGTTTTCCTAACTTTGAGCTTGCAAGCTTGCCCTCCATATATTATTCTGCAAAGGAATATAACCCTGAATTGTAATACTAAATCAAATATTCTAAAGTGATTGAAGGTTGCTCTAAAAATGATAGAAGGTTGAACAAGAAGTTTTTACATATACTGGCAAACGTTCATTGCAGTTTTCAAAGAAAATAATGTGTCTGGCCTCTGATCTCTTAATATTTTTAACAGATGTCTAATCTTGCTAACAAATCATTAGCAAAAAAATTGTTATCGGAATGTTTCTCGCTGGAAAGACATGAAGCAACAGAACTAAGGCACACAATTCAAAAGTCTGATTCAAGAAGGGGAGAGCACTGCAATATTAGATAAAGATAAAAAGATAATTAGGGCAAAGTGTATCTATATATCTCTTTCATTACCCTTCTCCTTTTGCTGCAGAGGTGCCTGCTACTATGAAGTAACAGTCATGTGCCATACAAAGTTTGATAAGTTCATCAGTCCTTAATATTTTTAAAAGGTTTAGTTACTTCAGCAAACTCTGCAGTAAACCACTATCTTCTGCAACTTGTTTAAAGCCTTTCTAGCTAACAACTTCAGCAATGTAAGCACTTTCCTTCTAGTTTTGTATTAGCACATATTTTTGTTAAGCAATTACAGCTGACTGTACTTGTGTGCAAATGAGATGACAGGCAGAAAACATGAAGCACATGTGAAAAAGGACAGTTGTATGTATCATAAAAAATACATGTCAGGATTTGCAATATTGCTGCAGTCCTCAGAGGATGAGAAGCATAAGATAAAAGGAAGCCAGAAAGGATTCGTAAGGGAAGAGTCGTGAGATGGTAAAGTACATGACCAGAGCATCAGTAATGAGTATCCCTTGTACAAAAATCTGAGTGGATTGAAGAGGACCCATATGGGAAGCGAAGATGCCAGTGGCACACAAAATGTTTATCAAAAATGAATGGCCTACAGAGCCACATGGTTACATCTCTGCATCACACAACTGCTCTTTTCCTCAAAAAGCCTAAATAAAATGTATTCTAGGAAAAGCAATAGATCTACTCAGTTTGGTCACCTCAGAAATCCAAGCCATGTCCATGAGAAAAACAACAATATGATTAACTAATGAAATTTTTGAACTTTCCACATTGTTTCTGGGATATAGTATTTCACAGTAAGCCAACACCTTCCCAAGATTATAATGCTTCCCACATTCTGTCCCCCTGCTTTTCTTTTAACAAAACATCGACTGTCCCAGCCAAGAAATTCTTCCTTTTTATTCCTAACATCTTTTAGATTTTTTAAAAGCACAGGCAGTAAATTAAGGCAGGCCCTGGGGAAATTGAGATCTACCAAGACCGCTATATCAATCTTTCCCTGTATTACAGATGTGTAGCAAAAATTCACTTATTTATTAGTGTGAACACAGTCAACCATAAAACCACAATCATGTCTACAGCAAAAGGAACTCTGTCCAATAACGAGTGTACCACTAGTAATGTGCAATCTACTTCAGTTTGCTCCAGCACAAAGAAGGTGTGATACGAACAGGGAAGCTCATCTCTAGAGATACATACCTCCAAGGCTCACTTACCAGCTGTTTCCTCTCTTTCACATTAAGGAATGTTTCCAAGGCTCCTTGAGAGCTGGAAATTGGGATTTACACTAGTTTCGAACTAGCTTGGCAGAGATGCCAGACAAGCAGTCCCAAGCTGTGTATGGTCTTTGAGTTTTAAACAGGTCTTTTTCACCTGAGATACTTTCAGAAAAATAAAATGGCTGACACTGACAATATTCAGCTGTGAAAGTTATAATTCTTAGCAAATGTAAAAGCTTTCTAAGATAACATGTTGTCATAGGACAGTCTCAAGGTGACAAAGGTAAGAGTTATAAAGCTGAAAAAAGAAATCAAACAAACAAACTAGAAACCTTTTTTAGTCACAGTTGAGCAAAGCTGTCTGGGTCTTTGTTGAAAGTGATCCCAACAGAGACAGCCAACATCTCAGAGCTGTGATCACAGCTGACAAGACAGACAGGTTCCCAGGGCACGAGTTAAACTCTCCAAATGGCTACTTCCCATCCCCCCTTCAGACAGCCCTACTAAGGAAGCATATTTGCTTTGCTCTCCATAATAATCCAGAAAAGAAATGTAAGTGTACTGTCTGGGTTTAGCATATCACTTAAAAATTATCAGGTCTACATATGTCAGCTGAATTCAGGAATTTCTCAATATTTCCCTGTGTAGGCAGTTGCAGACTATATCAGATGCTTTACTTAAGTCTCCATAAACATGATCCCCAGGCTTTCAATTTATGTGACAGCTCTTCAATACCACTTCCCGTGGTGTAGAAATGGATGCTGTTTCAGTAATGAGTATACTGGTGCAAAACAAGATTAACTTGTGAAATCTGAGGTTTCAGTGTTTACAAGATTACACGCTTACATGATTTGCTCTTCTCTGTTATTTTCTAACTCAGTGACATCTACACATATCATTAGCAGACGTGAAACACTCCTTCCTTTCTCTCAATCCCAATTAACCAATTATGAATACAGTAACATAACTTCATTTGCCATAAGCAGGACATATGACTGACAATTGTATTTAACTGTCTTGTGCATCCATTATATTCTCATCTGTTGCAACTAAGGCCTTTTTTCTGGGTGGGAAGTCTTCGAGATTTATCTCTCACACTCAGCAGTGGTTCAATACCCTTCAACAATCTGTCACATATTTCATTTCATAGTTATTTGCAGTTACTGAACACATAAAAGACTTGTTTTTTTAAAAAAATTCTGCGAGGCTTTTTTAGCCACAATATTGCAATAAAAAACCCAGAGAAAAAAAAAAAGGTCTATAATTATTTTTAAAATTTATAAAATATTCAGTCCATTGCAATGAATCATGCTTTATATTATGCAACTATGAATAAAAATAAAAACAGAAATGTTTAGTCATGAAATTCTGGGCTGTTATGGGAAATAGCAGTCTTAGAAGAGAAGCCATACAGCAGTGTCGACCATCACAAATTATTTAGTGTTTCAATAATTGCAATTGATACAAAAACTTGATCTCTATTGAAGAAAAATAGTATAAACATTTACAAAGAAGGTGATGTGGCAAGACAGTCAAGACATTTGACCATATGTGGGTTTAGGCCAAACAAGGAAGCAAGCAAGCTGGCCTGTCTTAGAAATGCCTCTGATCCACTGCAGAGTGATGAGAAAGTCCTTCCTATCTGCCCATGCTTCCTTCACCACTTAGAACATTCAATTTCTAAGAATACTGCTGACCACAGAAACAATTTCTTCTTGTTTAAGTTAATGTATCAAGAAATATTTTAGGAAACCATTTTAGAAAGATGGCTTCTTAACAGCATTGCTAAATATTTGCCTAATGATTTGAAAACGAAACCCCAGCTGAATGTTTGGCTGCACAGTCAAACTTTGCATTTGAGAAAACAACCTATCTTGGCCACAAAAATGATAAATATTACTAATAAAAATAACTTTTGGAAACTATTCAGTTGGCTTTCTTTGGAGATTTTTTTACACTGCATGAGAAAAACATACAAGGATGTAAAAGGAACGTTCTTCTGTATCTTTTCATAACTAATCAAATCCATCTCAGGCTCTCCTAGTACATTCACGTTTCTTCCTTTATACTGTCACAAATGGCTTTTGTAAACCAACAAAAAAGCCCATCACTCCTTTTGCCTCTTACAAAATTAAGTTAGTCAGTCTTAGACTTGCCCAGCTGCTGAAGCTTCCTTTGCCTTCCAGAAAACAATCAAATCTGATCAAGGTTATTTCATTAAAAATTTAGTTCAGATATACTAGAACCCCACTGAAATCCATAGATTGCTTCAAACTCACTAAGCCAACACTGAATGGTTCCTATCAATTAAAAGTAGCCTTTTTCCTGTTGGTAATAAAGAAGTAAATATATATATATATATATATATATATATATAAAATGTAAAGATGCCTTCAAAATGCAGTTGAGACAAGTTTATTCCCACAATAGTTCAACATAATTTCTCATATTCTTTCAGTCTTCAGTGCTCCCAAAGCTTAACACCCGTTTTTGTGATGTAGTTGAGGTACAGTGTGAGTAGAGTGAAATATAACTGAAAATACAAAGAAATTTACATTAAGCTAACATTCCTGGTTCAGCAACACTTGAGCCAAAAAAGGTGAGTTATAAAAAACGGTGGTATTAATTTGCTTGCTGAAAAATAGTAGCTAGCATATGTATAAGCAGATGGATGTATTCCTCTAAGAAATGAACAGCCATTTTTTCTAAAGTTCTTGTAACATACCGAGCTATTATTTCTTCACATTATTTGATTTTTCTGATAAAAATGTACTGCAAACCATCATGTCGTCTTTTCTCGGCATATTAATTAAAATTACATAATTTAAAAAAAATATGGATTTGGTTTTATTTATTCGGATCGAAATAGGAAGATGGAAGAAAGCCTGAGTTAAAGGGATAAGTGGTACTTTGCCACATGAAGCATTTCAGTGATAAAACAAGCATTCTTAACTCTGAACCCCAGTGATTTATAATGTTGCATGAAATGGTTGAGATTATTAGCTCAATATACTTGAGCTAATAATATATTGGTTTTCAAAGAATTTGTGAACTTATTTTTTTAAGCCACTAGAAAACAAAAATTCCATCATCATTCAATGAAGTAACTTGTTGAGAGAAGCTGGCTTTGAGAAGGAAACTCCTTTTCTTCTGTTTACAGGTCTCCTGGATGCATTTGGATGGTGCGTGACACACACTTTTTAATAATCCAAGATATGTTGCTATTAGTCTTCAAGATGCAGAGTTCCTAAATGCCCTACCTTTAATTCAGAATTTTATCTGATGATTTCAGCAACTTCAGAATTAGGCCCCAGAGATACAGATGAGTAAAACGAAAAAGTAAGAAGCTAGTTGGGAAAAAAATATAAAAAAAGGTAACTCAAGTAAACTTCATTTTCCTTTCCAGCAACATTCTTATCTCAGTTGCATAGTTCCTTCTCTGATGCCGCTTTTTTCTCACAATAATTTTATATAATTGACTAGCTAAATAAGCAAACAAGTAAAAATCCCTACACATTTGTAAGCAAAAAATTAGCAAAGTGAAAGCAAAATTGCAACAATTATTTCCTGCAAGTGGTTTATACTGAACAGCATTCCAAGCTCACCTTCAGAGCAGTAATCCAGTACTTAAGCATTAGGTAGAGTGAAAAACCTTGTAATATCTTTTAGAGAAAAAGTTCCTTCCTGTTCTACAGTGTTATTCAGATTCCTGAATAAATTTCTAATATGTACCACTTTTAAAATTAGTTTTATAAAACCAAATTATTATTTCAATATGAGAAGTTGTAATTTTTTTGTTTGAAACCAAGATGCTTAAATTGATTGATCCCTTCTGTCTAATTTATTATAAATAATAAGTTGACTATTAAAACTATGGCAATGTAAAAATGTCCTAATCCACATCCTTCAAACAGGCTGCAGTATCTCCAGAAAAATTTGTCTCTGACAATTCAGAGTCATTATATCATTTTTCATTCTGCAATTAGCCTTCTCAGCTACTATTAATGTTGCTTCAAAACCCTCTTTTCTTTTTCTGTTTCCATTTTTATGATACTCTTAGTACCTCTCTTGACTACAGTTCTCTTTCGCTGCTAGCATCCCTGTAATTCCTCTCCCTCCAACAAAAGGATTCCTTCCATTTTCTCATTCTAGCCTTCCAGCTTCATTTTAGAACAATATTTTGCACTTATGCCTGGCAATTTCATATTTCTTCTCCATCAGCAGTGGCATCTTCAGAGCATAGGGAGATACATGAATTGCTGCTTGTGAAAGGTGTATCTCAAAATCTTAATTTGCATCATCCACTCTCCACCAAATAGTTCCATGTTTCTCTCTCTCTCAGTCTGTCTCTCTCTGACCTTTTCATCCAACACAGTCTTCTCCTCCATCCTGTTTCTTGTCAATCCACCTTAAATTCTCCCCTGAAACTCAACAGATTTACCCCTGACAAATCCAACATGTAATACTACCCCATATTTACTCTCAACAACCTTGGGAGAAGAATGCCTACTTTCTATTCCCCTTTTTCATTGTTTTATGAGGTCCAGTACTTCCCATACACCATCTACATGTTGGCTCCCCTCTTCACTATTCGCTTTGGTGTATGATTATCTTTCAGTTTCTCTGACTATTCACCATTACCCAATGCCTTGGTCACCGAACTTCTCACTCTACAGTGTATTTTTAAACAACTTATACACAGCCATGACTCCCAGTATTTTCATGCCATTAAACTGCCTTCCAAGAAAAGGTACATCATTCTCTCTCTGCTGAGCATCTTAGTTCACCTTGACATCACTTTGTGAATGTTTAGCTGGCTGTACAAATTCAACATGATGAAAGCTGTTTCTGGTTTTCTTATATGAATACCATATCTTCTCAATTTCCCTGAAAGACCAAACTGCCTCTGACCATTCATCATAAGAAAAATGTTGTTATATGCATCACAATGTGTCATCTCCTTTCTGTCACACATTGTAAAACATACTGTAGTAAATGAAACCAAGAACTCACTGTCAGCATTACTCCTTTGACATCTTTTCCCTCTTTGTTTCCTTGATAATGGTTCTTTACTTTTAGGGTCCACTGCTGCTTCATTTTGTCCTCTTTAACAGCTGTATTTCACCAATGACTTAAATATATAGTCATTCAATAATAGCAGTTACAGATCATTCACTTAATCCCCAAGAACATCTGTGTTTTTCTCACATAAAGGAAAAGAAAATTCAAAATCAATAAGTACACCACTTCTTTTTGCACAACACGTATGGAAATACAGTAAACTATCACTTAAAAAAATGACAAAAAAAATAAAGACAACCAAAATGGGAGATAATAACAACTGAGTTTGCACGTTGCCTTGCTTTTGTTTGCTAGTAAAAACCTCTTACCAACTTGACAGTGGATTCACTTTCTCATATAGCCACCTTTGTTTCCAAAGGAGACCAAAACTGAAGCTTGTTTTACACAAACAGATAGACAGCACCACACATTATTGCAGCCCTGCCTTCCCCTCCTCCCTCAATGTGATAGCCAAGAAACAACAGTGACCTGTCTGGAGTACAGAAAACATTCCTACACCCCTGCCAACTCTTACCCAGTTTGGCACTACACTTCAACACATCAAATATCAAAATCAAACAGGCATTTTCACATTTGTGACAAGTGACAAGCCAATGGCTGGCAATGCAATGTTTTCTGCTGACTGCAACAGGTGTCCCTACTTCTGAAAAATCACTCAGGCTCTTCAAGGTGGTCTTGACCATAAGCCAGTCCTCCTGTTACAAGGGCAGGAATGCACTACCTGTGCTAGTTCTGCCCTTGCGAGCCCTGGTGAAACAGAATCCATAAAGGTCAACGCAGTGTACTCTAGTGACCTCAACAGGAAATAGTTTGCTTACAGGTCTTGGGCCCAATCTGCCCTCCAAACGAGACCACAGACCTGCATAAAGACGAGGACAAAAAAAGGGTAGTGCCATCTATATGCTTGTACCAGGGAACGTGTTGATCACAGCAGCT
>VYXB01001933.1:41878-88276 GCA_013397135.1 Pachyramphus minor | reverse complement strand
GGGAGATCATCAAAAAAACCCTTTATTTTAAAATATTTTGCACTGAAAGAAGTTTTATTTACTTAAAAAGAAAGCTTCACCTATATTTAAACACGTTTTAATTATGAGATTTATACCTAGAGTTGAAAGAATCCTGCTCACTGAGCCTATCTTATAAAAAATATAGTATTATTACAAATACTTTTAGTTTCATGAGATTGGTTTAGTTCTGTATCTGCTGTCAAGATGTGGTATAGCTGTGCAGTTTACCTTTTCATTAATAATCACAGACCCAAAAATAACTTCTTTGGTTTATAATCTTCTTCTGAATTCTCTNTCATAAGAAAAATGTTGTTATATGCATCACAATGTGTCATCTCCTTTCTGTCACACATTGTAAAACATACTGTAGTAAATGAAACCAAGAACTCACTGTCAGCATTACTCCTTTGACATCTTTTCCCTCTTTGTTTCCTTGATAATGGTTCTTTACTTTTAGGGTCCACTGCTGCTTCATTTTGTCCTCTTTAACAGCTGTATTTCACCAATGACTTAAATATATAGTCATTCAATAATAGCAGTTACAGATCATTCACTTAATCCCCAAGAACATCTGTGTTTTTCTCACATAAAGGAAAAGAAAATTCAAAATCAATAAGTACACCACTTCTTTTTGCACAACACGTATGGAAATACAGTAAACTATCACTTAAAAAAATGACAAAAAAAATAAAGACAACCAAAATGGGAGATAATAACAACTGAGTTTGCACGTTGCCTTGCTTTTGTTTGCTAGTAAAAACCTCTTACCAACTTGACAGTGGATTCACTTTCTCATATAGCCACCTTTGTTTCCAAAGGAGACCAAAACTGAAGCTTGTTTTACACAAACAGATAGACAGCACCACACATTATTGCAGCCCTGCCTTCCCCTCCTCCCTCAATGTGATAGCCAAGAAACAACAGTGACCTGTCTGGAGTACAGAAAACATTCCTACACCCCTGCCAACTCTTACCCAGTTTGGCACTACACTTCAACACATCAAATATCAAAATCAAACAGGCATTTTCACATTTGTGACAAGTGACAAGCCAATGGCTGGCAATGCAATGTTTTCTGCTGACTGCAACAGGTGTCCCTACTTCTGAAAAATCACTCAGGCTCTTCAAGGTGGTCTTGACCATAAGCCAGTCCTCCTGTTACAAGGGCAGGAATGCACTACCTGTGCTAGTTCTGCCCTTGCGAGCCCTGGTGAAACAGAATCCATAAAGGTCAACGCAGTGTACTCTAGTGACCTCAACAGGAAATAGTTTGCTTACAGGTCTTGGGCCCAATCTGCCCTCCAAACGAGACCACAGACCTGCATAAAGACGAGGACAAAAAAAGGGTAGTGCCATCTATATGCTTGTACCAGGGAACGTGTTGATCACAGCAGCTACATTCACTGGAACCTCTTGGAGTCCACAAAAACAACACACTCCATGATTATACAACAAATTGGATTTTTTTAAGAGCACCTCTCTCTTTGTATGTGAATGAGAACAGTAGTTTATAATCTGGCACATTAAATATAAATTAAATTTTAGTGCTAATTACCACTTTGAGCACAAACCAGTCACAAGCCAAATCTGGCATTGATACACATACATGATACGAAGAGAAATAGTAACCATAAAGGTATTTTTAAAAACCCTATATGCTGCTTACCCTGAATGAAAACTACATATGTTGAGTTATCTAAGAATAAGTTGTCTAAATTCCCAGTGCTTAAAATGATGACACACATTCAGGAATTCTATTGAACTAAAATTTCACTGTAAGTCTCTGGGCATACTTAGACACATTGTATATGTATTTATGCATAATGTATGAAATACATAGGTAGTCATATCCAACTCCAAGTCTAGCTCTCTATCTCATGAGAAATTTAGAACTTGGTTTAAGGAAGGCAGCTGTTTCACGGATGTATCTGATTTCAGTCTGCGTAGTATCACTGCAGTCACACATTAAATAAAACACAGCTGGACAATGCTCCACCTATTTCACCACCCTCTCTGCTAACTGTTTAGCACTAACATCTGTTGAAAACAAACTTTAGGAAACAGGGAGATCATCAAAAAAACCCTTTATTTTAAAATATTTTGCACTGAAAGAAGTTTTATTTACTTAAAAAGAAAGCTTCACCTATATTTAAACACGTTTTAATTATGAGATTTATACCTAGAGTTGAAAGAATCCTGCTCACTGAGCCTATCTTATAAAAAATATAGTATTATTACAAATACTTTTAGTTTCATGAGATTGGTTTAGTTCTGTATCTGCTGTCAAGATGTGGTATAGCTGTGCAGTTTACCTTTTCATTAATAATCACAGACCCAAAAATAACTTCTTTGGTTTATAATCTTCTTCTGAATTCTCTAGAAATGCCAAGCAAACATTTTTAATTAATGTCAACCAGACTTATGAGAAGTTCTTTAGTAGTGAGGATAGTCCGTAGTATATTGTGGCCAATTATTTAAGCTGTGTCCTCACAAAAGTGCACCTTCTAATAGAAGTAACCATGAAACAATCATTCTCTATGTAGAAAAATACACTGTTCTTTATCAAATTTCCTCTGAGTCAAATGTATGTAACCTAATGTTAGATACAAAAACTATGCCTCACTGTAACTTATCTTCTGCAAACCTATATGTTTCCATGGATCGGAAGTCATTATTTCCTACCTTTTTTGTTCTTAATCCACATGATTAAGCTGTAACACCTTTCCTTTTGTTAAATATTTTAAAATATGGGAGCTTTAGCATTTTTTCATAAAACAAATTTAATGACCAAGAACCAGAAATATACCTCTCTCACTGCTTTTACAAAATTCACAGCATAAACCTGCTGTTCATCTCCTCACAAGCTTCAAGAACTAGTGACAAACTAAGAACCACAATGAGAAATATTTGGACACAAAACCAGCTTCCTAATACACATATCAAGCACAAAATTCTTTTCATAATTTAGAAACCCTATTAGGCTATAGACCACTGAATTGTTCAGCTTGCTTGAGCAATACATACACTGTGGTATCTAAAAGCCATCTCTCTCATAAGTCAGACCACTCTGAAGCTTACTTCTTGTTAGAACAAAATGTAGTATCTGTACTTTCAACTTTTTGCCTCTGCAAAAAAAAAAAAAACCACATTTTCTCTAAAACAACAAAGCTAGTTCAAGAAGGTTCTTCTATTTCTGTTTCGTTATTTTTCACTATTTCATCTTTCTATTTCTGTAACATTATTCATGTTATATTAAAAAATTATTACTACAGTATTAAAAAAGCCAATCACATTGCTAAAATGCCTACCCTTTTCTTCTCAAATTGTCATTTTGAAATTATTTCTAAGTTCTACTTTTATTTTTTAAACAATAAACCAAAGAAAGACATATAATCTTAGCAGGATAAGCCCTTCTCGTTTAACTATACGTGAATCCAAAGTAAAATCCTTTAAGCTATTTTCACCGGGGTGTGACAAACTTCGAGATTTAGAATTGCCTTTCATCACTATATTAGATAGTGCAAACATTTAGATAGTTCTTAACTATAAACTGTTTATTACGTAAGAGAGAAATGCACTTAGAAATACAGCAGGGCACATTTTATCTTAGCATTTGATTGTCAGATTCTTTATTGTGGCTAGCTTCAGGGTACAGATAGTGATGTACTGGCTAAACCAGACGTATACAAAAAGGAATAATATATGAATCTGTTAATATTTGCTGCTGGCAAGCTTGTGTGTGATTTCCAGTTTCTGGAACAGAGGTCTGGCACATATACATATGGAATGAAAGGGTGGAATATTATGGATATGGAAAACTTACCTTAAGTTTGAAAGGGGAATATAGTATATTTGGATATCCTTCATCTTGTATTTACACAAGAAATTTCCAGATGTAGCCAGACTGCCCTCTTCAAAGCATGAAGCATGTTACTTACTTGGAGGAAACTGGAAGATTTGCCTGCTGTTTAACCATAATAGCGATGTTCAGTTAACTTAAGAACAGTCATTGTAAACTATTTCTATTAAATATTGACATTTCACTGGAATATTTTAAATGCTGTGAAGATATCGATATGTTAAATTCTTTATTTAAAAAAAAAAAAATCTAAATAGACAAGTGAGTAACCCATGGTAAAAAACAAAGAACAAACCTAGCTGGTGTGAAACCAGCACAGTCCTGGAATGCTGTGATAGACAAGACACCAAAGACACACAGTGAACTGGTAGAAACTGCAATTAAAAAGGCATGTATACCCCAGCAAAGTGGACAGACACAAGACATGTCAACAATTTATTACTGTGAGCTATGTCTTATGCAAAAGGCATCCTGTAATTGTGCTAAGATCCAACAATCTCATCTTCCCAAAACATGGGTATAAATCCCCTCAAAGGACATTCCAATTACTGGAGAAAATATTTACAGCAAGTTTCAGATCTTACTACTAGTTTTGTTACTCTGTCTTGGCAGCATCAGCTGTAAAATCCATCACGAACAGCAAAATAAAGTTTGCAAAAAAATTTCCAAATAAGATCTGGACTTGGATTCCCATTCCAAAAAAGAAAAGTATCCTGCATAATAATTTTTCACTATCTAAATCTGTGCCCTTAGTTGTACAGTATTCCTTCAAAATGGCTCCAGTACTTGTGAAACTTTTCATCTCTGAAAACTCTACCTTAAAACTTCCAACTGCACACTACAAATCTAAAGCTTACAGAAACCCTTTCAAAGCAAACAATCACTAAATATAGAAATGTATTTATCTTACACCTATAAATCATGCAATTATTTGGAAAATACTTTTAACGTGGGTATTTGTAATTAAAACGTACAGAGCTTAGATCTGCTTAACTTCAGTGCATGCTGAGACATCCCACTTTTCTTCCCTTTATATTTTGAGGATAGGGTGGATTAAGGGCTTGTGGAAAACAGGTTATTTGGATTACCACTTGATCACACCACTTTTGGGGATATTCATGTGGGCAGTCTATTATTACAGTGTTGAATTTCAATATTACTGTGCATTTTAAGTTCTGTAAAATCACTTTGAGCTTTAGCTAAGTAATTTAAACTGATCAAAATACATAAATTATTCTAGCAATTTAAAATCAGAGTAAGGTTTTAAAACCAGGAAAAAAGAAAATGCTAGCAAAGCAGTAATTCAGCAACACTGTGGCAGATGCTCACTTTTGAGCAGGAAATAGCTGAAGAATGGAGTTAAACATGCCACTAAGTCTTCTATGAAACAAGAAAGTAAAAAAGTAGAAGTTAATCACTAGCTATAAAAATCTTTCCATGAGTACTGAATCAATTTGCTTAATGAGAATTATGTTGAAAATCATAAAACATGGCACCTTTTTTGTTCAGATTTGCACTACATAAGAAGATAAACCTATCACAGATTTATCTGTCAAGACTAAGTCTTTACTACTAGCAGCACAGCCATTAGATAGCTAAATGCTGATAAAAACTACTCAAAGTTTCTAACTAAATTTAATACTAGGAAAAAAAAAAAAAAACACCTGACAAGATATTGGGTGTACAAGCTGCTTTCCTAAAGGCATTTAAATTTAGAAGGTATGACCACTTCTTACAAACTCTGCCTCCCCAACATCCCTATTAATATTTTTATATCACAGCTGAAATGATATACCATAAAATATATGACATGTGCAATTGAGCAACATGATTTAGGGTGCCATATACAGAGAAGTTGTTTATTCAGTCCTGTGCTGAAGGCACTCAAGAAAACCTGGAGTTAAAAATTCACACAACAGGTAGTTTCATCAGCTGGTTTGAAAGGCTAACTCAAAAAAACCCTGTCTGTAATGACTGGAAAACACCCTGATCCTTTCCTGTTGGAAATTGCTTATCCTTATTGTGGAAAATGAGGAGAGCTTCTCTGTTCATTAAAGAGATTTTAATAGATTTTAACTGACAACACATTTCAAAAATAACTTCATTCTTTTTATATCTCTATGAATGAGATACTCCCACTCCTAGAGCGGAAAACCAGGCACACAGAGATTCACTGACTGCAGGACGCCCAACACTCTTGATACTAAAGACTGGCTCCATTGATCAGTTTGTTCAGAAATATGTATCACTACTCGCTTGTAAAAAGCTCTGAATAGGCAAGCGCAGGCAAGTTGAGTAATTTGAACCTATCTGAACTGCAGGTAAACCCCATGGTTTTACTGCATTGCCCTGTAAATCAACAATTTTCAAGATCCTGCCTTATTTTGACCACTAATGCTCTTCAACTCTCCATCTTTGCCAGACACTTTTCTCCATGTCTCAGAACATTTAAATTCAGAGAGTTCTAATATGTTGTGTTATGATTGACTATTTCACACTATGGTTTCCACTATACATTCGAAGTTTGAAGGAAGTTATTTTTTATGTCCTTTGAAGCTGTTATTTTAAGCCAAGTTGACTGTGTGCATAATATTTCAAACACACTGACAGATCGTTCTGCTAATGTGCACTGTAAATGCACACGTACGTGAACCTTAAAGAAAAACCATACACTGACAAAATAACATACGTGAGAAAATAACACAGATTTATGACAAAACAAAAAAATCCTCTGAGGCAGGTGATTATAATGGATCATGATCCTGCTGAGGAAGTTTGGAGAAAGGCAAGGCAGAGCAGGAATGCATTTGGCTAACTTCAGCATTAACAAGTTACCAATGTCAGTGTCATGAAGAAGAAAAAAAATCTTCCTCCAAAAGTTCCAAAAGTGTTTTTACTCTCACTACATACAGCTGGGAGATTTGGAATCACACCAAAAAAACAGTGGAAGTAGAAAACTGAATGAAACATTCATGGTGTGCATTACTAGTCAGAACTAAAGAAGTGAAGTGATCACACACCAAAATCACTTCCTACACACAACATAATTTAAGAAAAAAAAGCAGATACTGAGATGGCTCTAAAGTGGCTCTGGAAAAAACAACTAACCAATGAAATTAGCTTACAGGAAACAGCTACTTCAGCAGGACTGATAAAACATGTTGTAGAAAATACCTTGTCTTTCTCTAAATAATAATAATTAAAAAATCAAAAATTATTTATTCACACCATTCTACACCAAGTTGCACACTACGGAGCGCTGTACAACACAAGTGATGTGACTGTGGTGACGGGGATGCCACCACACAATAGGTTAATTTTTAATTTGTTTGCCCTTTGATGAACACATTAGTAGGATTCCTGTAGTCGGGTGTAGCAAGTAATGCATGAAGCAGAGAATAATAAACCTATAGCAGCATCAAAAGCTATGACTACAGTGGCAAGGGAGATTTGGGGGAGTTCATCAGGTGGCTTCTGTCACCTTGTAAAGTGGTATTGTGATGACTTCCCACCAGCACTGCACCACTGTGCCTGCCTCTAATGAGCACCCCTTTTGCTCGAGGAAAGGGCATCATCATACCCTCTTTCTTGTGGGGTGTTCACTTCTGTCCTTGGAACTGCTGCTTGGTACTTCCATACAATAAGAAGAGGCAATGGACAGAAACTGATGCCCAGGAAGAACTTCTTTACTGTGCAGTGACCGGGCACTGGAACAGGTTGCCCAGAGAGGTTGTGGAGCCTCCCTCACTGGAAATATTCAAAAATAGAATTGCATCCATCTGGATGCAATCCCATGCCATGTGCTCTGGGATGACCCTGCTTGAGCAGGGAGATTGGGCCAGATGACCCACTGTAGTCCCTTCCAACCTTATCCATCTCTCATTCTGTGCTGCGTTCACAAGCCTACTCTTGTGGGAAAGCAGGGGCTTTACCTTTTTACTGAAGCAAAGAGAAACTTCCCTCTTTTTAAAGTGGGCTCTGTGTTTGACAATAGTTTGTAGTCAACTCAAAAATAAGTGAATCTAGAAACCCTTACAGACACCAGGATAACAGGCACTATGGATTTGTATGTCATGTGAGCCATAATATCTGGACAGAACATCTTCCCGGATTTAGTTTGTTCTGTTACTGTCACATGCAGGAACAGTAGGACAGGCACACAAGATCAGGGCTGAAATGTCATTTATATTTTTGCATAAAGGCAAAACCAAATTCAAGTCAGTCACAACAGGCCTTTATTGAGTCAGCCCTGTCACGGCAGTATGGTCAAATAAGCTACAGCTTTAAACATCTTCCTGAATCTTTCCTTCTTCCTGCTGCATATGAACCAAACCCATAGTATAAAACAATGATGCTAACTGATCAACTATAAGAAAACATATCAACTATTTTCTGTTTTCAGACACCCACCAGTGATTTTTGTTACTGCCTTCTCAAGCTAAACACAAATGCTCTCTTAATTTTGACCTGAAACACAGCTGCACTGCAGCACAGCAAAGTCTGCGTATATGGCTCCGCACTTGTTTCAACTAAGCCAAATGATATTTGCTGAATGTGAATTAAAGATTTTCTGTTACAAAAAATCAGAAGTTAGTATTTCTACTATATCTTTTTTCAGGCAGCTTATCCCTCACATCTCAATCCTCCACAGCTCTACCTTTTTTCCTGTGTCAGTATCATTTCGTAGCCCCAGAACTGCACTAGTTTGTAATGACTTAACATTCTCTTGTTTGCCTTTGCAAGTGTCTCTGTAACCCATCAGGCCAGTAAGTGCCTTCATCATTCCACTGCAAGAGTCAGTCTCATCCTCTTCTTTTTAATTGTTATATTGAACACATGTTCCTTTTGAAAAAATTTTTCTTATCCCTTTCCCATCCCCAAATGTAAGATGAAGGCTTTTTTTAACTATTTGATCAAGATGACTTTTGGAACACCTGATTCTAACTATACACAGGGATTCCAAGAGAACATCACCAGCATTAGATAACAATACCACTAAAAATCCAATTTACACGGCTCCTTTACCCAAAAATCTTACCTGTTTCTTAATAATAGCAACAAAGGCAAAGACAAAAATCCTTTAGACACCACCAACTTAATTTCCACTAGGAAATCACTTCAGTCTTGCATTACTATACAAGGGTCACCCACTGGTGCACAAGATGCACAGGATATATCTTTAAATTACTCATAATCACCTTAAACTGCACTCAATCAGTATTGCAATATGTCATCTTACAGACACAGAAAAGTTCAAAAGGAAAAGTACGTGAAAAAGCAGACTACCAAGAGCACTATTGTTAAAACTACACCAGAAAGCTTAATATTTCAATACTGTATATGTTAAAGTAAACAACATACACAGGTGATGAAAGCCAGTCTCTGAAAAATTTATTATTCTGTTAGAACAAGTTTACACTTAGGATGAATTCTCAAGCTTCATGCCATTAGAAAGTTTTACTGGGTTTATACTGGAAATAAAAACAGAAATAAAAATAGATGACAATCCCAAAATACAGGCTGTACTTTGAGAATGATCAACAGACTTTCTTTTCCTTTTAAATCTATACATTTCCTCCTGCCTCCAGCAATCAGATCTTTTTCAATCTTCATGAAAAGCTCCCTAAATTGTCCATTTTCCCTTTTCAAATCAAATGTTTTGAAAGATGAAGTTGAACAGACTAACATAACCTGTACTAGTTCAGTGTTACTTCCCCCAAGTCATCCTACTGGAATTGTACAGCTTTCAGAGATTTATGATGTCAGTTTCATTCAAAGGATCCTGCCCTTCTCACCCCATTTCCTCTGTAATCTCTAAAAAATTGACCCAATTCTCCTTTTCTCATCCTATGCACAGTATTGGTACTTATCCCACTCTTTTCACTTCCTTGAGTAAGATGGGCATAGAGGATATGGAGGATTTACTAAGATGATTAACTTTAGAAGCAGTAAAGCTTAGCCTGGTGAATTTACACTTGACATTGCAAAATTAAACTCTTGGAAGTGGATTGGTTTGTAAACTATACTACACAAAGCAACAGTGAGCATTGTTTGCTCTAAGCTTCAAATTATAAAGTAGTAGCAAGAATTTCACCTATTCTTTGCCACTTCAAGTCTTAACTACCGAAAATTCAATTTTGAGTTCAATACGAACAGAAGTATTTCATAATTTTGAAGAATTTGAAATAGTTTCTGGGTCATTTTCATGCATTTACATAAATTGTTCAAATTTGCCTCAGTGTTAATTCTTACACATTAGACAATATGATAATATTTGCCATTTAACATGCAGCATTGGCCTTATCCTCACTTGCTTAGATGCTATTCTCCTCTACTATATGGATTAATAACTGATTTCAATATCAAGTTTTAAGAGTTACTTCTTAACGTATTCAATATCTCAAATAAATTCCATAAGAACCCACAAGTAATTACAGCTTTTCTCACACACACTGCACCTTAAATGAATAATATTCTAAATACAGGTATCTGGTCAATCTTTTTTCTTTTTTTTTCAAAGAGAGTGCCAAGAGTTTTCTCAGTGTTTTGAACAGAATGGCAGCACACTGAATGGTCAGTTGCAGAAAGGCAGAAACAATATTAAGTTATGCCTATGAGCTATTTAGTTTTCAGGGCAGGAGGGAAAATAAAACAAAAAATAAATTACCAAAATTGATTTTATCAGCTTCAACATTTAGCACTTGATATATTAGAAGCATATAGTTGTCAAATACTTGACTTACACTCATATTCCTATCCCAGATCTGGATAGATCCATCTTGACAGCCAGCTGCAATAAATTTACCATCTCTGCTGTATGTGCAAGTTGTAGGAATCACCCGTTTCCCTTGAACTGATCGTGGCTTAAATACACTTTTGTGCTTTTTTTCATTGTTAACATCCCATGTTCTCACAGTTCTGGAAAAAAGAGTTTAAATAAACAGTTGGTTTAGATAAAGTTGATACATATGAAATAATTCTTTTTGTGATATAACCAAAGCCCTTTTCCAGCACAGATGGAATACAACATTGTTCAAATTAGGTTATAATGGCAAAATAGCATTTAAGATAAGATGACAATTTTCCAAGTAAAAACATCGTATTCACTAAAACCTGTCTGAAGGTTAAAAATAAAAATTTAAAAATCTAAAACAGTTTTTCCCAAAACTTCACATGAATATATAACATAAGTTATTTACAACTGGAAAGATAACAAATACAAATACACAGGTACCACATAGTCTCCACTGCCACCGGAAATCAAGAAGATGAAAGTATTCAGTCCTTTGCAAAGAATGAAAACTTCAGGAAACAGGCACGAAAGCTTATGCAAATGCATTAACAGAACAGATTTTCTTAATTATTCTCACTTGACAACAACTGAAAATTCTCCTTTTAACTGATTGGTTATTCTTCAGACGTTTTTTTAATATTATGCAATATTGTTTTTTCAAGTATAGGTTTTTCCCACATTATTAATAAATACATCCTTTCTGTTTTTAATGGAAAAAGAGTATCTGCCTGGATCTTCATTGTTTCTTAGATACACAAAAACATCCAAATGAGAGAGAACTAAAACTCTGAGATACAGGTGGACCCTTTAAATTGTCTCAGATACAAATGTTTTCTGTCCATTTAATATGTTGAGGTCTTTCCAGATAAAAATTCAAAACTCTTCTGGCATCTAATGCAGAGAAAAGTTTCAGGATTTGGCAAACGAAGGAAGATCATTTATTTAGAAAGAAAAAACTCAAAGTTCTCAAGACAACCTCATTTGTTTAGACTATACAAACACTGCCTATGATCCAACAGCCCATAATTCACTGGTCCCTAGCAAAGCAAATACAACTCTAACAAAGGCTGCCATTCCTCCAGACTGAGACGACACCACAGCACAACATTAGGAACTTCTATCAGAGCTACAAGACCAAACAGGCCACAGAGCTGACATTTCTATAACTCTAGAATAAAACAGACAAGAAAATGAGCTGGAAAGAGCTCTTAGAAGTTGCATTTAATGACAGTAATGAGAAATCAGTAACTAAGTTAGAATGAATAACTAAAATGAATCTCCAGTTTCCATAATAAAGTCAAGGTCTGTTTCTGTTTTAAAAATCTTCAAATCTCGTATCTGTAAAGCATCACTTAATCACTCTACTTGGAGCTCTACCACTAGACATTTGAGTGTTCTGATGACTGGTTTGGGTTTGAGATTTTGGGGGCTTTTTTGGGGCTTGGAGTTTTCAAAATTATTTTTATTTAAAATTAAACATTAGATTACTACTATGGTTAGGTCAATTAGAGGATCTTCAGTTTTTTTCCATCTTCAACCATTATGTGATTCTAAGATTCCCTTCTTCCTCTCAATGTGTTGTCAATAATCATCTGAGTTTCCTACCTTTCAGCAGGTACATTAACACTTTCTCCCATTGTGATATTTGCTCAAAACTTGAGTCTTTTCCCATTCCGTTTCCCTCATAATATCACAGAATATCCTGAGTTTGAAGGGACCCACAAGGATCATCGAATCCTACTCCAGGCCCTGCACAGGACATCCCCGAGAGTCACACCATCTGCCTGAGAGTATCATCCAAACACTTCCTGGACTCTGACAGGGTTGGTGCTGTGACCATTTGCCTGGAGAGTCTGTTACAGTGCCCAACCACCCTCTGGGTGAAGAACCTTTTTCTAATATCCAACCTAAACATTCCCTGACACAACTTCAGGCCGTTCTCTTGGGTCCTGTCCCTGGTCACCACAGAGAAGAGATCAGTGCCTGCCCCTCTGCTTCCCCTCACGAGGATGGTGAAAGGTGCTTCAATCCTTCCAAAATCTCATTTGAATAACCTATACCTTCAGCTTCTTTTCTTCCTTCAGTGATGACCACCTCCTACTGAAAAGCTACATCCTTTCTTACAATGCAAGTTTCCAAGGACATCTTTGGCATTCCCCTTCTCAGATGGCAACATGATTATGTGCAATGAACTTTTAAAGCCCGCCTACCCCTATTTGCCCTTCATCTCAGATGCCTCACAACTATCTCAGATGTAGTTCCAAAAACAATCTCTCAATCATTCTTTACCATCCTAATTCTGCTGGCAAGGAAAGACTTTTTTAAAACCTTAAGTTGCCTCTTTTTAGGACTCAACATCCTGTCAAAACCTCAACAGTTTTGCAACATTACAGAGTATATTCAAACCATTTTACCTTCCCACTACAAAGGAAGAAGTACTTGTACACTCTTATTCCTTATAACATGCATTAAAAAAAAATGAGCTCTAAATCAAGTGTAATAGCAGTAGGTCAGCTGAAAAATTCAAGTTTCTTGAACTGCTGCTTCTGCTGCATACAGCTGGCCACATTCCCACACATATGAGTTACATGCCCTGTCAAAAATGCCCACACACCCTACAGTACATGCTTAACGTTCCCTTAGTGTTTTCTTAACATCCCCACACTGTGTGTGGGTTTACTGCTCCCTTACGGCTACTGGATCTAATGAGAAAATTTTTCTACTAAAATGAAATAAATAGAAGTCATCTATATATTAGTTAGAAATTTGTCAAGAGAGGCTCTCTCAAGAGAGCCCTTAACTCTTGAGCTAAGACTGAACTATTTAACATATTCTTTATGGAAATATTTCCCACTTTTATTTAAAAATGCACATCATATTGCAAACATATCTCATGGGCAAAATTTGGGAAGACTGGACATGGCACTTGGCGCCACAGTCTGGTTGACACGGTGGTGTTTGGTCAACAAGTTGGACTTGACCTCACAGGTCTTTTCCAACATAATTGATTCTGTGATACCCCATTCCAAGGGCCTTCATCACATAGTCTGACACAGATTAATTTGCTCTGACGGTCTCCTTTCATCCTCTATGCTCCATCAATATCATCTGAGCATCCTGCCTCTTCTTTCAGGCACTTTGATGCTTTTCCATGTCTACAGTTTACACTTGGAACTTCACAGAATATTCTGAGTTGAAAGGGACCCACAAGAATCATTGAGTCCAACTCTTTAGTGAACGGCCCATATGGAGTTCAAATCCACAGCCTTGGTGTTATTAGCACCACGCTCTACTTGAAGCCTTTTTCCAGGCCCTTTCCCTTATGACGTTTAATTTCTCTGCCATCCAGGGGGACCTGAACAAACTTGGGAAGTGGGCTCATGTGAATCTCATGAAATTCGACAAGTCTAAGCACAAGGACCTATACCTGGGTTGGGTCAATCCCAGATGTTAGAAGAATTCACTGAGAGCAGCCCTGACAAGAAGGACTTGGAGCTTTTCATGAATGAAAAGCCGCGCATGACCCAGCAATGTGTGCCTGCAGCCCAGAAAGCCAAACATGTCCTGAGCTGCATCCAAAAAACACTGTTGGCAGTAGGTCGAAGGATATGATTGTGCCCTTCAACTCCACACTTGTAAGACCCAATCTGGGGTGCTACATCCAGCTCTGGAAATCCCAGCATACGAAGGACACGGACCTGCCAGAGCAAGTCCAGAAGAGGCAACGNTTCCAACATAATTGATTCTGTGATACCCCATTCCAAGGGCCTTCATCACATAGTCTGACACAGATTAATTTGCTCTGACGGTCTCCTTTCATCCTCTATGCTCCATCAATATCATCTGAGCATCCTGCCTCTTCTTTCAGGCACTTTGATGCTTTTCCATGTCTACAGTTTACACTTGGAACTTCACAGAATATTCTGAGTTGAAAGGGACCCACAAGAATCATTGAGTCCAACTCTTTAGTGAACGGCCCATATGGAGTTCAAATCCACAGCCTTGGTGTTATTAGCACCACGCTCTACTTGAAGCCTTTTTCCAGGCCCTTTCCCTTATGACGTTTAATTTCTCTGCCATCCAGGGGGACCTGAACAAACTTGGGAAGTGGGCTCATGTGAATCTCATGAAATTCGACAAGTCTAAGCACAAGGACCTATACCTGGGTTGGGTCAATCCCAGATGTTAGAAGAATTCACTGAGAGCAGCCCTGACAAGAAGGACTTGGAGCTTTTCATGAATGAAAAGCCGCGCATGACCCAGCAATGTGTGCCTGCAGCCCAGAAAGCCAAACATGTCCTGAGCTGCATCCAAAAAACACTGTTGGCAGTAGGTCGAAGGATATGATTGTGCCCTTCAACTCCACACTTGTAAGACCCAATCTGGGGTGCTACATCCAGCTCTGGAAATCCCAGCATACGAAGGACACGGACCTGCCAGAGCAAGTCCAGAAGAGGCAACGAAGATGATCAGGGGCCTGGAGCACCTCTGCTATGAGGACAGGCTGAGAGTGTTAGCATCGTTCAAAGAGGAGAAGAAAAGGCACTAGGAAGACCTTAGAATGCCCTCCAGTACTAAAAAAGGGGTCTTATAAAAAGGAGGGAAAGTGATTTTTACACAATCAGACAGTGATAGAGCAAAGGGCAACAGTTTTAAACTAGAAGAGGAGAAATTTAGCTTAGATATTAGGAATAAATCCTTTACTATGAGGGTGGTGAGGAACTGGCACAGGTTGTGTGAGGAGTTGTGGATGCCACATCCCTGGAGATCTTCAAGGTCAAGCTGGACAAGGATCTGAGCAACCTGATCTAGTTGGTGGCATCTCTGCCCTTGCTGGGAGGAGGTTGGAATTAGATGATCTTTAAAGTCTCTTCCAACCCAAATCATTCTGTGATACTATGATTAATACTTAACTCTTCCCATTCTAGCCAGAAGGAAAGGGGATAAAAAGGAAAAGCAGCATAGAAACCCAAATAATTTATTTTCAGAGAATATTGTCTTTAAACTGCTCTAAGACTGCTTCCGTATATTCTCTTCCCTTCTGCTACTGACCCTCAGTCACTATACCCCATAACATTCAGCTGAGAGTACAATTTGGAATTATGCCTCTGTTTTTTTTCCAGAATATTTTCTACTATTTAACGATTCTTCCTTCTCCTCATACATAATGCAAAAATAAATGAGTTTGCATTACAGAAGTTCCATTTTCACCTCCTAAGCTCTCTGGGCCCAGTACATTGTTTGTGTTGAAAGGAGTAAAAAAATTTTACCCCTGCATCAATCAGATCATTTCCAGGACAGCCATTTTTGTCAAAAAACCCCTCTCACTAAGAGTATCTCCTCCAGCCCAAAAAAGAGTGGGATGAAACAATAACTGTTTCATGCTCTACACTGCACCATTTAGCAGAAGTATAATACTAATATTTATCTGTTGATAGGTTATTTGTAATATAAGATATTTGTAATATATTTTTCAACTCCACTGAAAACAAAAGAAAAACATTTTCAGAATGAAGGTTTTTTCCTACCTGAAAACAAACTGTTTAATGGAACATTGTTCTCTAGCAAAAACTACATATAGGGATTTTTTTTTAAACTATCCCTCCAATATACAATGTTGTTTGTTCATGACATCAAGTTTTAATATACTGAATGATAGGTACAGTCACATGAACATTTTTAATTTCTCTTTCATACATTCCTTTTCAATTAAGAATTCCATGAAAAAGGGTGCACATACACATGTTTAAACGTAACATTTTAAATTATGGATTCCACATCTGCAAAACAGATTTTGCAAAACTGATTTTGTAAAGTTCTTATATTTGCCAAGAGCAACTCAAAGCAACTTAGAAAAGGAGGGGAATGTTCTTTTGGAAAGGTAATGTGGATGTTTTCGTGACCACTGAAAAGCTAAATGACCCACAATAAACAAGCAATTAAATTACTTAGATTCAAGGGGGGGTTTGTGGCATTTGGGTTCTTTTCCCCCAAAAATGGTTTTTCTCTTTTTTGTCCCTTTTCCATGCTCTTACGATGTTATTACTAACTTAGAATTTCTAATAAAATTATTAGCAGTGCTGCTGCATGACACAAATTATCATAGGTATGCTGCATTTCTCGGCCAGCAAGCACAGAAAATTTCTCTAAGCCATGAATCAGTAAGATACTGCCCTAATAGAATCTGTTGAAATTCAAGAAGTGAACCAATTCAATCTTTAAGACCTGTTAAATTCCACTAAGCTTCTCTGTCTGTCCCATCTCCTCTGTTTCTACTGGACTGCAAAACTCTATTGCACAATATTGAATGTTATTGGCCTTTAATATGGGATACATATTTTAAGTCTATTCTTAATAATTAAGTCTCTTCTTATCACTTGAAACAGTGATATTTTTCTATCACAAAAGAAGCAGGCGAGTACATTATTGCTAAAAGTACAGATCAGGCTTAATGCTGTACATCCAGTAACCACATTATAATGCTTACTTTGAAATGTATTGTCTACCTTTGCAATACGAGGTTGTCCAAAAAGGCTTCCTTGGAAAGCTATAACATACTTCAAAGATGTTATACAAATACTGTGGCAATGGAATTCATCTTCCTAGTACGAGGCTCAAAGTCATCTTATCAATGATAGGAAACACATTTTTTAAAGTGTTAAATTAAACCGCTTTATTAAAAAGGAAACTTTTCAGAGTTAGAGTAAGATTTTTTTTAATTCTTTTTTTATCACATAAAACAACCTCATTGTCAGCAAGAAAACTTTCATTATTGTATTCTCTTTGCCCTCTTTCAGCAGGACTAAGTTACAGTCTTCTTCTGTTGAGCACATGGGACCGAGTGAAGGTTGAATCACCTGCCAGATATGGAAAAAATTTGTACACACAAACAGATGGAGAAATCCAGAGAAACTTTCCATACTTGTTTGGCAGAAAACTTCTAAATAAGCTACCTACTTCCAGCATCTGAAGAGAGTTAAAATAATTTGAACCAGAATACAAGAAAAGTCACATCCAACACATGTAAAATTGTAACTATGGAAAGAATTGCCAAAAATATTTACACAACTTAATTTACAACAATTCTTCAGCTTTACTGTTACTTACATAAAACCCAAATATTAAAAAAAAAACCAACCCACAACAGAAACTTAACAGATAAAATATTTAACAGAGTAAAAAAACCTGCAGGGGATATACAGCAAATGAATTAAGAAATTATGAAACCATATTTTTCCAAATTTTCAAATAAAACTGGCTTTTTCAACAGGAGAAATTACCATCAACTGTATGTACAAGTACAGCTGCAACCCTAAAACATCATAACAATGAATGGAAGGGAACTACTCCCATTCTCCAGTCTAAATGAACTAAAAAGCAGCCAACTCAAAATTAAAATGACACATAAGCACATTTGAGAGAGTGTGGCAGGATGGGCTACTCCGATAAGGCCTAGAATCCGACCAGAGAATGCACACAAGGCAAGCCATCATGCAAGTTCTGCTGCTGGCACCAGGGTGCTGTTTTGGTGCTGAATTATGTTAAAGCCAGTCTGGTTCACCAACCTTCAAACACACATCCTGCATTCTGAAGCAGGATTTGACAGACAAGCTAGTTGCTGGCCTGTAAATCTGACTACCAGTCCGTCACTTTATAACTATAAAAGCCCAGTCCAATTTTCATATGGCAGATTCTTACACATATTTCCTTGAGGTGTGGAACTTCTCCCATGGAGCAGGGACACCTCTTCATCGTTACTTCCCAGGGGTTAAGAGAGAGATTTGCTCACTATTTCATGTGGTAAGTTATATCAATCTCTACTTAATGATTGTTTCTTTTGCTAGCTTTGATACAACTGCTTTAATATAATTGCTTTGATATAGCACACTATACTACTTCATGTTATATTACACCCTCCTGATAGGTTTTTAGCTTTTACACTGTACAGTAAACGATTCTGATTAAGATCTTTCATCTGTTCACTCATCTGTTCATTTGTCATAATAAATAATTCACTTTATATAACTATGTCCAATTTGCCGTAATTAAAACCTGTGGGACAAAGTGATTTAATCACAACTCAACAGTTCACTAAATTTAAACCATTGACACAACCCGAGGCTAAGATAGGATTCAGTCACACCTTAACTTGTCTCCGAGAAGGAGTTTAGAAAGGAAGGGAGTCTTTTCTGCACCTCGTGACTCAATAACTCAGAGTCTTTGACTTCTTTAACAAGTTTGTCTAAGCCTTCCACTCCCACTCATGATGGAGAGCATGGAGAGTAGATATTCTCAACTACTAAGCAACAATCCTACTCCTGGCCAATATATGCAACACTTGAGGACAATGAAACTAGAAAATGAGACAGGGAACTAAATGAGTATTAGCTGGGCCAAGAAACCAGAACTAATGGAGGTAAAGGAGAAGAGTAAAGATGGACAGAGAGAAATTAAGGAGAATAAAAGCAAAGAACAGAATATAAATTATAATTCCATGCCAGATTTGGCATGACTGCTTTCAAGTCAGCTGTGCAGCAGGTCCACAAAAGGAAAACAGCAGCAGCAAATACTAGCGAGACATACAATCACTTCTGAATGAGGAACCGGCCAATAGAATGCATTCAGATACAAAGGGTTATCCACCGATATGACATCTATGACTCTTTAGAGGTTCTACTCTAAAAACAATTGCCAACACAACTTCTTAATTATGACATAAAGAGTCTGTTTTTAATGAAGTGCAAAGCTCACAAGCTTTCCAGACTTAATTTTTTGTGCTTTCCCAGATTAAACCTTGGTGAGGCTACCAATACAAAAAGGCACTCTCTAAAAAGGTAAAAGGTTTAAGAGCAGAAAGAGTTACTTCCTAGAAACAAGACAGTAAATAACACAAGTATTATAATTTTTTTAATTAGCATATTCCATACATAAAATTATATTGTATTTGCATATGAATTCCACATCTATTTCAGCTATTCCCTTCTATTTGCCTATCCAAAGTGACGAAAAAAGTACTCTTTGGAATTCTGCACCAAAATTTTTTTAAAGTATATTTTTACTTCGTCCAAAACCTGAAAGCTCTCCCGAAGTACCTTCAGACCAGCTCATCAAAATGACCAACACCAAAATTCTATCCTCCTCAAAGACTATAGCAGACATCCTTTGTTCATCACATTGGCAGAGAAAAGGAATGACAGAATATAACACAGCAAAAAAACCCCAATTCTACATTTTAAATGTTGACATTTATCATCTATCAACAACAGCTGTTAACGCAAAAGGAAGAGCATCCAGTCACACAAATGGGAATATTTCAGAATGGATCATAAAAGAAACTCCAAAATTCTGCTCTAGACATTTTTCCCCCTTGTCAATTTCCACTGTAGTACACATCACAAAGCAAAATTCAGATAAATACCTTACTATCTACAGTCTTTCATTCAAAGATTCTGAATGCTTTAATTCAAACTTTAAGTTTCATCTGGGACGTAACAGTTTTAGAGACTTTCTTCCCTTTCTAAAAATTCTAAGACACCAGCAATCCACTTTGAACATAATTGGTATACTAGAAGATATTATAAAGTATTGATACACAATTCACACACAGAAAGGTGAAAGATCACAAAGAAAGTGACAGAAATTTTTTCATAAAAAGAACAATATTACTATATGTCTACTCCATTAACAGTTATAAGTAAGTTCCAATCCAGTTAATAATACTCAGCAGAATTTTCCTCACATCATCAAATCAAACCAACAGCTTCAAGAACTAATGCAGAAGAAAAAAAGACATATTATTGAGAAGAGACCACATTGCACCGGGTGCTATCTTAAATACATTTAAATTCTATGGAAGATGAATTGGAAAGCAAATCACTGAGGCATTTAAAACCAAACCAAACCAACAAACCAAACAAACAAAACAACCCCACCAACACAAAACCATGCATTAGAGCACTGTTTTGATTCCCAAAAAGGTGATACAGAAAAAGGCCTCTTCACACTATAAAAATGATCTCCACATTAAAGGCATATACTGTACTGAAAACAGCACCTGCACAGATCATAGGTTAATGAAATATGATTTATTTAGGAGTTCCAGTCTGTGTTGTTGTGATGGCTTCTTCCTTGAAGAATTTTTTCGCCAGCTTAACTCAAGGTATTTATAATGGATTTGGTTTATTTGACAAAACCCTTCCATAGGCCAATGTAAAGGCAAAATCTGAACATGACAATCACACTTGAGCTCCTATAAGCCTTTCTCCCTTAGTATTTCCTTAAAGTATTTTCCTTTCATATTTCTCTAAAATGCTGAATATATTTGATCGAATGCATTACTGATAAGCATTTGGGCAGTTGAACTGCACTAAGAGGAAAAAAGCTTGTTGGTTTTGAATGACTTTCTCACTGACACTGACAGCTTTGTTTCTTGTTGATGTCTTCACATACAAATCTGACTGAAAAAAACAGTTGTTTTTCTTTACATCCACCATTAGGATGAAAGCTTGGATGTCTGTATCAAAGCATATAATGTCTTCCGTTCAAATCAGCCAAATATCTAAAAGGAAGTCTTCAGGAAACCAGTCACAGGTAGGTTAGAGAACCATTCCCTGAGCTCTGTAAAGAGTCAATATGCTTTTGAGTTAATAATAATTCAAAGTCTATGTCAATGCTGTGATATTTAAAAACCTGAGCATTGGTATTTTCCTGAGACTATGTAGCACTTTACACACAAGAAGTTCTTCCTTTATTATTCCAGCAACATCTAACTTCAATATTATTATTTTTACACAGAACATTAGATGAATTACAGATGTTATGTGATTCACTTCTAGAAGTTGTGACAGTACGAGTAGATACAATTTTGTGTCATTTTCCAAGTGGGGCAAGAAGGTAATGAACTGAGATCTCATCTCCCACTTAGAAAAGATAAGAGAGGGATGTAATTAACCTCCCCAGGGGGTACATCTGATTAAGATCAAAGGGGAAGACTTCTGTTAAAGAACATCTTGACAGTTCAAGTTACTGTCACCTGCATGAATTGAAATTACTCAAGAGCAGTCTTGCGTGATACCACAAAAGAAGGAGGGGTTAATCACTAGGAAAACAGGATGCTTTCTAAAAAGCTGATTAGTCATGGCTATAAAATAGTTTAGGCTCACTTGGATCTCAAGTTTTTCTTCGCTCCATTAAATAACTTAAATTGGAACTAACATTCAACAGAACTGTCTCCATTACACTGGTGAAAAATCATCTGAAATTAAAGCAGTCAAGCAATCCAAAGCTCTCCGAAGCAACACCTCAGCTTATTCTACATGCATGACAATTGGTTTTAACTGGTTCTGCTGTCATCTTAGATCTCACTCACAGCCACTTTTTGCAGGTCCATTAGCAATAAACTGCAATCTAGCAGAGGTAAGTAATAAAAGGGAGCAAATTTTAACTCTTAAGTGTATTTTTATTTTTGAAGTTACAGAATCTATTCAAATAATGTAAAGTCTGGCTCAGCTGCACAGACTAACATGCTCTTTGGACTACAGAAAATTTTAAAAGTGAGTTTTACTTTGTTTTACTTTACTTCTGCATGAATTATCACTCGTAGCATGTTGTAGTATAATCCTTATAAAAACTTAATGACCCACTTACAAAGACCAGGGCAAACTGTATATTTTCTGGAATATACACCAAAATACAAGACACTTCCCTCATGCTCACTAGCATTTAGAAAGGAGGAGAACAGTACTCCAAAAAATTACACAGTCCCACATCTGTCTGGACAAACATATAGAGCATCATTTTTTCATATACTCATCACCACCATCTGCTCACATCATAATGCTGCTGCTACTGAAGAAGCTCCTCTACTCCTTTCTGAATTTTGTGTAAGGTTAAAAGTCTAAAGCAAAATATTGGTGGACAAAATAGTACTAAAAAGTGACTTGTTTCATACCTCAATTCAATTTAAAAAATCCAATAGGCTCTAGAGCCTAAATATGTTATTTTTAGTGCTCTTAGCCTAAAGCCCTGGAATTTCTGTCTGTTCAGAAGCTCACCTTTTAGTTCACTGCACAGCCTGCTGCTACCTGAGCAACCTGATCTGAGTTATTTTTTCACTAGTCAGAGAATCGAAACAGATGACCTCCAGATGTCCTCTTCAACCTAAATTATTCTGTGACTCCAGACAGCTTGAAAGGGTACTTTACAATGCATTTAGAGCATATGAATATTTCTCGAAGGGACCCACACTTCTTGTATCTAAAATTCTACGAACCAACAAAAGTCTGCTCAAAAGATAATAAGAATGAAACTATGCCCACAATCACAACAAAGACATACAAATGGCATCAACATCACTGACTTTCAGAGCTACTGGGAGATGGATACTGGGAAAACTCCAGAAGCTTTAGCTGGCAACTTATGTCCATTGTCCTACATGTTGTAATGTCTTACATCTCCAGTCCCTACTGCACTCATGAGTAGTTAACAAATATCCATTGACACACCACAATAATCAAATTTTAACTTGCTGCTGAAAGTGCTACTACACAGGTCAATCAAGTACTAGGAAAACTCTCAACCACATTTTTTTTCCCCTTGAATTCATGGATGCTTCCTCAACAATTCAGGGGTTTTTTAAGTGAGTGCAAATGCCCAGCTCTACCCTTCCTTTTTATCTGGGGACTCAGCAAAAGTTGTAATTCTGATTTTCTTATAATCACAGAATATCTCTGGTTGGAAGGGATTCATCAGGATCATTGCTCCTTGCAGATCTACATAAAACTAAACTGTGTGACTAAGAGTCTCATTCAGGTGCTCCTTGAACTCTGCCAGGTTTGATGCTGGGACCAATTCCCTAGGGAGCCTCTTCCAGTGATCAACCACCTTCTCAGTGAGGAACCCTTTCCTAATGTCCAGCCTGAACTTCCATTGATGCAGCTTCATTCCATTTCCTCATGTCCTGTTGCTGGTCTCCAGAGAGAGATCAGCACCTCCCCTTCTACTACTTCCCGTGAGGAAGGTGTATCATGTTGCAAGGTCCCCCCTCAGCCTTCCTTTGTCCAGGCTGAGCAAGCCAAGTGACTTCAGCCTCTTCTCATCAGTGTTGCCTTCAAGACGTTTCTCCATTTTGGCCCCCCTTCTTCTGATACACTCTAACAATTTGATATCCTTCTTATACTGTGGTGCCCACAATTGTGCTGCACACAATATTCCAGGTGAGGCTGCCCCAGTGCAGAGCAGAGCAGGACAATCCCCTCCCTCAACCAGCTGGGGATGCTTTGCTTGATGCTCCCAGGACACAGTTGGCCCTCCTGGCTACCAGGGCACTGCTGACTTATGTTTAACTTGACATCAACCCAAACACACAGATCACTTCCCTTGGGGCTGCTCTCCAGCCTCCCAACACCCAGTTTGTATGTGTAGCCAGGATTTCCCTGTTCCAGATGGAGAATTTGACACTTGCTTTTATTAGATTTCATATTAGTGATTTCCCAGATCACCGTAAGGCTTCTCCTAGTTTAGTATCATCAGCAAACAACATACATTCAATTCCTGCATCCTCATCTTTTATATGAACACTAAAAACCATCATCCTTAAAATGGAGTCCCAGGGAAACCACTGGTAACTGTCCGCCAGCCTGACAGAATCATCTTTACTATAACACTTTCAGCCCAACCAATTAGCCTAATTGCTCTCCCAACATATTGTGGACTTGCCATATGCANGAGAGAGATCAGCACCTCCCCTTCTACTACTTCCCGTGAGGAAGGTGTATCATGTTGCAAGGTCCCCCCTCAGCCTTCCTTTGTCCAGGCTGAGCAAGCCAAGTGACTTCAGCCTCTTCTCATCAGTGTTGCCTTCAAGACGTTTCTCCATTTTGGCCCCCCTTCTTCTGATACACTCTAACAATTTGATATCCTTCTTATACTGTGGTGCCCACAATTGTGCTGCACACAATATTCCAGGTGAGGCTGCCCCAGTGCAGAGCAGAGCAGGACAATCCCCTCCCTCAACCAGCTGGGGATGCTTTGCTTGATGCTCCCAGGACACAGTTGGCCCTCCTGGCTACCAGGGCACTGCTGACTTATGTTTAACTTGACATCAACCCAAACACACAGATCACTTCCCTTGGGGCTGCTCTCCAGCCTCCCAACACCCAGTTTGTATGTGTAGCCAGGATTTCCCTGTTCCAGATGGAGAATTTGACACTTGCTTTTATTAGATTTCATATTAGTGATTTCCCAGATCACCGTAAGGCTTCTCCTAGTTTAGTATCATCAGCAAACAACATACATTCAATTCCTGCATCCTCATCTTTTATATGAACACTAAAAACCATCATCCTTAAAATGGAGTCCCAGGGAAACCACTGGTAACTGTCCGCCAGCCTGACAGAATCATCTTTACTATAACACTTTCAGCCCAACCAATTAGCCTAATTGCTCTCCCAACATATTGTGGACTTGCCATATGCAGAACATTTTGTCCAGAAGGATACTGTGAGAGACAGCATAGAAAGCTTTGCTAAACCCCAAAAACCTCACATCTACTGGCTTTGCTGGGTCAGCTGGATGGGCGACCTTGTCATAAAAGAAAATAAGGTTGGTTAAGTAGGATTTCCTGCTCATGAACCCATGCTGCCTATGACTGATGACTGCTTTGTCTCTCAAGTTTCAGTAACTCCCAGAATAATCTTCACCATAGTTTTACCAGGCACTGAAGTGTGAAGGACAAGCTTGTAATAACAAGGGTCTTCCTTCCTATCCTTCTTGAAAATTAGAACACTTATCAGCTTCCGCTCAAACGGAAGCTATCAGTGAAACAATACTTTGTATGTTTGGTTCCTTCCCACTATGGCAAAATGCAGCTAAGGAAGCTCTTCAAAATTAAGCCATTTCTAAAACACAGTTTTTAATTTCATATACTTTTATGTTCAAATCTTGAAGCAAAGGAGCCTTCAGTAATAGATGCAGACAGGCCAGACTGGTGGTCCCAGCCTGGATTTGGCTCCTTAAACAATTTTGTCCCTCTTAGGACCCTCAAAAGATAACTTAGCTTTTAGAGGTGCGGGAGATGTCAAAATCTCCTCTTGCACATACCTATGACCATTGTTTAGAATCAAAAGCTACTGCTGATTTTAGACAGCCCAGGATAGAAATTCCTAAGCTGCCATGTAGTATCTATGACAAAAAAGATGAACCATCTTGACTGAAAGCATGTAATCTCCACTCTAAATGAGAGAAAAAAAGTATTGTTGTATCACATCTGCTTTTTGCCCATAAACAACATGAAAAACTTCACATTTACTAAAGTCACTGCATTTATACACGCACCAGATATAAGTACAAACTAATGTCAAGGGACTGCAAATTCTTAATTTATGGTCCATCACCACTGGGTGATTCCCTACCTTTCCTTGTGTTTCCCTTATATTGACTAACAGAATGAGCTACCCCTACTTCTTGTACGATAAACTTAAAAGCTGTCAAAAATTCTGAAGTTATCATTAAAAAAACTCCAAACCCTGATCTATTCTTGCAATCAATATATGAGACTAAGGGCAAATCCTCAAAACAAAATTGGAAGATCAAGGCACAATGCTTAAATAAATGAGGAAAAAGAACTGGCACAATTTAATGTGCCAGCTTTGCTCTCCCATTTTCTCTGCATTGCAGGAAGTTTCCCTTTTGATTTAAATTTTTATTTCCTAAGATAATCTACCTGAAAATGTTTGTACCCTTTAAAAGTGAAGTTATGCAGTAAAAATGTCAGTTGTAACAGCCCTCAAATGTAAGCTCTTACAACTGACTGCATATCTTACTGCAACTGCTAACACTTCAATCAAGAAAAACTTCAGAAAAATATTAATGTAAACGCACATGGTTTATAAAGACAAAAATAGCTTTACTAACCCTTTTGTAAACATACAGCTTTCAGCAAGGGCCTGTACGGTCATTACTCAAACTCTTCTTAACCAGGCCTGCTCATTTGCTGGGCTCTCTTAATCAGCTCTGGACTGCATATGTATCTATAAATAGATAAGTTAGTCTAGGAGAAGCCATCCTCATGTATCAGTAATGGACTTCACACCTTTACACATGTCAAGACAAAAAGCAAACTACTATGCCAGTGCAGTGTGAATTACTACACACATCTGAGATAACAGCACTTTTTGATCAAGGCACTCTTGTATTACAAACAAGTCTCCAGAGACAATTTTTCCAAAGACTGAAAATTTTGCCTAATCAGGGGAGATAGAATTTTAACCCTACAGAACCCCAATGCTCCCTCTTCCTGCAAAATACCATGGTCCTGCACCAAAGGATGAGAACTCAGATGGTCCAGAGATAGGAGAAAGAAAAACTCACCAGAACTTAACATAATTGACTCAATAATAGCTGAACTGCTATGGCTGAAATAAAAAAAATCTACACCATCAACTTTGTGAGGATAAATAAAGTGGATATACAAATCCCCCTAGGTAATTTGATCCTCATAAATGCCAATTCTGCTTATTTTTACCTCATGCAACTCTTGAGAACAAGTTTTTGGATAATCCACATGGCATTTCAATATGGGTACTTAAACAGTAACAGAGGATATAAAACACTGGTTAAACCATGTTTGTGTGGAAACAAAAAATATCATATTTTACACAGGTAAACACTGAGATGGAGAATTAAAATCTTTAACTGACAGTAGTTAAAAAACAATTTAAAAATTACTTTATTTTGGGACCAGGTACTGCACTATTAGTTCCTTACTCTTGATGTTCACTTGTCTGCATGTACACAAACATCAGGTTTCTTTGAACCCATAGCATTTTGTTACTTCCTATACCTCTCACTTTCCCACTGCTGGGAATTTTACGGATGTTGCATTAGTCAAATACATTTGATATTTAGTTTTAAAAAGTATTATCTGCAACAGTTTGAGAATGCCTTAAGTTAATTTCCAATTCACAAATAGTTGTGACAAGAAAACAAAGCTTGTAAGGCTCACTACCTTAAAGTTTTCCTGTATTATGGCACTGAATATGCATGGAATGCTTTTAAGTTATATTCCATATAATTATATACATTTCCAAAGACAGTATGTGGATCTTCCATATCTCTACCACTTTTGGAAACATTGCAATATTTTCTACTATTCCAACACCTTACACTCTTGAAACTGGTAAGCTGGATGAGTACTTCAGCTTTCATTTCAAAGAACCAAAAACTTGAAATATTATGCAAATTCCAACCAAAGCCTCACAAACAAGGAAACAAATTAGCAACTTCTTAAATATTTAATTCATTTGTATTTTGAATAAATGGTTGTTATTTTATATCTACTTGAAGATCTACTTAGAATTGTGTAAGGAGTTATCATCTGGCTGTTTCATCGCAAAATCATGCATCTGAATGCAACCTGATGAAGAGGCTCTAAACCAGGCCACTGTCTTTCTACAAAAGCAGATGAGGAATGTTCACAATACTCATTCCACCAATCCTGTTAAAAGCGTGCTAACTTTCAGCAGAAGGTTAAAAAAAAAAAAAGAAAGGAGCTTGAACATGGAACAGCTACTTTAAAAGTACATGGACTGTTCCCAAAATATCCTGATCTGCGAAACTAAACTATAATGCTATAATTTCTCATGTACAGTGCTCAGGAGACTATAGATGTCATCTAGATCCTTTTAAATATGGGTATTGGGTTAAAAACTAAGGCACTGTAGAGTCACTGTGAGAGTTGTTATTCAATGGCTAAGCTTCATGTAAATAAATGTGGGCTATGTAAAATATAATCCTCCATTTACTAGGGAAAGTTTTTAGAGCAAACAAGCCTGGTCATGGACTGTATAGGTAAATTCTGGTTCTCTGAGGTAGTCTCACTGCATGAAAGAATAGGAAACATATATTCCATTTAAATGGCAATTTTGATTTAATGGTTCAAGAAGACAGCTATACAGATATATTTTTACATAGACACAACACTCACTCAGTATTCTTGAAAAATTTACCAAAAAAATTACAAAGGTAAAGCAGTTCATGCTGTGAATAAACAAATACTGGGATGGCACATCAATTTACAGACAAGTAAATTTGTTTTCAGAATTATTACACCTTGAATGAAAAAATGGTTTGTTTTTAAAAAGAAATCATGAAAAGAGTTCTAGAGCTAAATTTTATCACAAACCACATTTGTTTGAAATTCAATTATTTGCTAAGTTTTCTAATAAACATCCTGATAGGTAATTAATTTTTAAAGCTTAAGCACGTACCACCAAGAAAGGGAAGGCACATTTTTCTTCTCTGAACCACTTCAGTACCTGTTATTCTGCCATGCATTTAATTCACTGTGAATCACACAACAGAAGGACGCTACAAATGAGCATAAATAATTATTTCTTTTGAAGGGGTGAATATATGGTCTAGTAAGTTTATGATGACAAAAGAAGATCTGCATTTTATCTCACCAGAAGTTCAACCTCAGGAGACTGAAATGTTTGCCAGCATGTTCTAAATTACACAGACACCAATTAATGTGGATCTTAATTGTAGAGATTAGCTGACCAGAAGTTTCCACTACCATTAATGAGCTAAACTGGAGACTATCGATCAGATGTTTTCTGTCCTAGCAAACTGAAGATTTCACAAATCACAGGTCTGGAAACATTTCAAGGAGAAGAAAGGTTTCCAAAACCAAATTAATCCCTCTCAAGAGAAACCTATTTAATATAAAACTTTATTAGCAAATACTTGAACACTAATATTTGCTTAAATAATCACCATTATTGCCATAAAAGGACTGTAAAACAATCCACTGGGGAATGATTCGGAGACAGTGGCGGGGAGGGAAATCAGCTAAAAAGTCAATGAGGAACTGGTTGATAAAACTGTGAAGATAGATTGATTCTGAAGAAAAATCACACAACCAAAAACAAAGCCTTAATTAATGTGCTACAGTAACAACTATTTGATCCATATCCTACCTGCAGGTCCACATGTACAGTTCTGCCATCCTCAGAAGGACTACGTATACACTTCTTCCCATCCTCGAAAACTGAGTAACTTACAGATCAACCCCAAACCCGTACCTATAAGCACCTAAGTCGTATGTACAGTTTGACCAGCGTTTTTATCCCTGAGATACCTACATGCCTATTTCAACCTCAGTCTTATTAAATGGTGCTTTTTGAGCTCCTGTTTTGCCTGATGACTGAAACAGAAATTACATCGACAATTTCTGTGTGAAAGCTACAAATGGTAAAGAATTTACTTCCTCAATAATCGGTCACATAATACTTCTGTTGACAAAGCAATACTTTCTCTCTCCTATTCAAACCTTGCTAACTTTCAATTACTGGATCAAGTTGTCTTTAAAAATTTAAAGAAATTTTTGTATATTTTATCTCTGTTTTAATATTTCTTTGCTATTGCCAAGTCTCTTAATATCCTATTCAATAAACTGAAACTTACTCAGCTTCTTGAATCTTCTCGAATTAGGTCAAGTTTCAGGATACTTCTCTGACATTTTTTGTTTTCAATTTCTTTTACCACACTTCTCAGATTTCTGACACTGAAACTAGGGATCAAACTCAATGGTAATTGCTGAAAAAAAATATTAACATCTTTGTGATTAGTATAAATTGATTCTTATGTCTGGATTTTTAAAAGATGCATATCTGCTTCTCCATACTTTTGTACTAAGACCTTATATAAAATTAACCCTATACAACTTTCAGGAAATGAGTCTAATATTGAAAATATTCCTCTACATGTATGACTTCCTGTTCTGTTGTTCACTAACCAACCTGCTTTCAAAATTAGTGACTAATACCTAGCATTCGGGTCTTACTAGAAATAAATTAACATTGTCTCTGATAAGATCTGCTTTAATTAAAATAATTTATAAAAATATAGAAGTTTTGAGGTAATAGTTCAATCTTATGAAATTGCATTAGAGACATGTTGTTTTGACTACTTCAGATTATCAGTTTTAAGATCTCTTCCTATTAGCTAACCCAGCTGATACATGACTAATATCTTGCATGTATTTACAAGACTAATCCTTTAAAAGTCACAAACAAAACTTATTGGAATTAACAGAAAAAATTTCAACAGATTTTGGAACGTAATTTACTGGTTATAGCTTACTAATGGCTACTACACAAAAATTTATAAAAAGTTTGATTAAATAAACAAGAGAAGCTTCTTTCACAAAAACCCATACAAAATTTCCATTATATTCTATCCAACTTGTGAAATGGGATTTATCAGCCTTAAACAGAATTTTCTGGACTGAAAGCTTTCCCAGGCTTCAACATCACCATCATCCCACGAAACCATGCATTTTTGAAAAGACGACCAAGTGAGAAAGGCAACTTCAGACTGCTCCAATTTATTTCACATACAATACAAAAGACCCGACATATCTCCTTAAACAAGTAACTTACCAGTGGGATTTTAACTGAAGTTATAGTTATATAACATGAGGACCCTGGTAAGAGGAACAATTTTAAATTTCACTACACAAGCAATGAAATTACCTGCAATCCTGAATGTCAAAAATCACAAAGCAAATATTTTCACAGAGTTATGATCTATAGGGTATTAACGATCATTAGTCATAACAGTGTAGCTTTAATACAGAATCAGATTTGAACATTAATCATGTCAATTTAATTTTATTTTCTTAGATAGAATACATATTTTATCTTTGTAAGCAAATGTGCCAAAATAAATTCTTGTCTACCCAACTTCACTTTCTCACATCAAACAAAAATATTTTAGTTTACTATGTCTATTATACTTCCCATTATTACTAGAATAATCAGAAAATTCTGGTCATTCAAATAAGATGCTTATCTCATGAGAAAATAGTCCTTTAAATTGAGTTATAGGTTAAAATTAGCAGTGAATATTTGAGAAGAAAGGATTTAATCTTCATACAATAAAAGATGTAACAGATTCTTCATGGGAAAAAACAGGAGAGGAAACTGCCAGTGAAAGACACTTATGGAACAAAGTCACCCACTGGAAGTATTTGCTCAACAACCTGTATACGGCCCAAAACCATGGGAAGTTTCCTACCAGTTTTAAAATGGCAAATTCCTGTCTTCTTCCCTATCTGATACCAAGTTGAGCTGATGGAAATATTAGAACCTGCTGTCTGCCATCATTTCTATGCTGCCAGAAGTTACCCCACAGATCTGTTGACAGAGCTACTCAAAAGTATTCTCTCATATCAGTCAAAGTGAGCTAAGACCAGAAAAAATGTAATAGCAAAGTTTTACCAATCTGTCTCATTTTGACAGAAAGGTGTTAGGAAACAAGCCACAGGGGAAGCTTATCCATATAACCCAGATAGTGCACAGTACAGGTGAGAAGTGAAACATAATGCGCTCTGGGATAAAAGAAGCAAACTCCTACCTTCCCATGCCAAGGTAAGAACATTGCTACTTCCTACCAAAAGCCTTTGAAAAGACTGTCCCTTCTTGCTCCACTCACTATACAGGTCTAAAAGCTGCAGAAATGTTCAGAAAGAAATAGATTACTGTGAATATTTAAATTCTGTGCTTGCCAGATAAACCAACCAATTTTTTTAATGTGCATTTTCATCTGACACACAAAAATACTTTTAAGTTTCTTGCTGTAATAAAAAACTTCACCTTGGTATGACTCAGAATAAACCACTGAACACAACTGTATTCTTCTATGCTCCAAATTAATTCTGAAAATTTGCCTAAACCATAACATTGCACTGGGAACAAAAGTCACTCATAAAATCTCGAAGAAACGTTTTCAAACTTCAGAATTTCATCTTCATATGGAATATTTCACATTATGTGAATATGTATGTGTATGCACACCTACACACGTACGTGCTTGAAACAACTTAGCGAGAGTTATTTTTTTCCCTAGGATGGAAGTCCATGTCATACTACTTCTCAATTGTTTCACCATAATGTTATTTGCATTCCCTATCCTATAAAGCAGTATGAGGTGACTAGATGTAATCCACGGTGACCTTTTTGGCGAGTAATTACTTTTGACCCCAAAGCAGGTCCTGGCTTCTATAGCATGCAGGTTGTTTCAAGATGTAAATCTAGAAACTTCACAAAATCCAGAAACTGCACAAAAGACTTTGCAATTAAACGAAGACCTTTAAATGGTCCCCCAGATGAAAGTAAAACATTAGTAATTACTCTCAAGTATGTTTTTTCCAACCAGCCTTTAAATCTCTGAAGACAGATGCAGTGCTGAAGCCCAGGTTCTAACAGAAGTTTATACAAACATCTTGGTGGTAGCTTTGGCACTGCTATCTTACTATTCTCAGCAGTTTTCAAAGCTGCAGACTGATCAGTGGTAACTGTTTTTATTACACATAAAATGTTTCAAACACTGAAGGCGTTAGGACTAGGAATATTTATTCAAAAGCCTTCTTCAGTGTTGCAGTTTGCTGCTTTTAAACAAAACAAGGACAGTATACATAACAAGTTTTATCATTATATTTCTTTGAGTACATAATTTGTTGGGAATATTTTGGAAAATTCAGGCCATAATGTTTTAGGGGATGCTTTGCACAATCCAGTTTTTGTGACAGGCAGCACAGATCTCGAGGCTACGTGATGAGAAAGTGAGAAAACCGGATAGCCAGAAAGTAACAGAGAAACAACTAAAGGAAAGTAAAACAAGGCCATGATAAACTGCAAGGCTTTAAGCGAACAATAAGGCTGCTATAGCAAACAATAGAGCTGCTATAATAAAGTTGCTAACCACAGACACAGTGCAAGCAAAAGAGTATAGTCAATTAGAAGTAAGCTTGAAGGCTGTGAGGTGTATCTGTAAATCACTCATTGGGCTAAACATGTCGTATGAGCTTTGTAGAGCCTTATAAAGTACACTGGAAATTTCAATAAAGAGAGCATTGACCATACGTCTATGAAGATCGTAGTCTTTGACTCTGGAAGCTCTGCAGTGACAATAATTCACAAAAAATCTCTAAATTCTGCATAACAGCAAGACAAGATAAGCAAGACAAGACACTTACACTGAACCACCTGAGTCCAGATCCTGCTCTCACCTATGTTTTCATATGCACAGTACTACTGATTTGTAAAAACATTCAAGGAAAGTAAAATCATAGCTTCAGTTCTCCAGTTGTCAACCAAGCTGTTCAGGCCTCAACAGAGTTCAACAAACGCAAGGGCTATATTCACTTGAAGTGTAATCAGGTTAGGCTGAGCAGCTGTCAACCTGGAGTGAGCAGACAGTATGTAACCTGAAGATTAGAGGCTATAAATCCAGGAGAAATGCCACACAATCCCAGCTTTGCAGCCAGCAGAGCTATTCTTCACAGTGCACAGCCAAGCAGGCTGGAGATACCAAACCTCATGCTCTCCTGAGAACAAAATACTATGGGGGAAAAAAAAATCTAATTAGAAAGCAGGTGAGCTATAGTAGGTGATCTGGCTCTTAAGCTTATGGGGCACAGGCTTCACCAATTAAATGAAAATAGAATCATCTGGGCTGAAGGAAGTTTGCCAGTTCAAGACAAGCTGAACAGCATTATGCAAGTAAGACTAACTGACTGTTCCATGGGCAGCAAAACTGATTCCTGGCCATCTTCAGCAGTACTATTCTCTAGACCTTGCTCAAATATCTTTTCTGTCAAGCTATGAAGCTTTTATGCTGTTCTGGGCTTAATAAAAGCTAGAAAACAGTGGTCATGATGGAGAACTCATATATTGATAGTTGCCACTTACAGAGACTGAAACAAGACAGCTAACGGGAGGGACACAAGACAGCAGGTATTCTAGATCCAAACCTGATTAACAGGATGGAATTAGTTAACATATGAAAATTGAAAGGTAGCTGAGACAAAAGTCATCATAAAACATCATAAAACATCACTAAGACCTATCAATTCTCAAAAGCCCCAAGTAGTGTCTAGAATGTAATAGATATCTTAAAGGAGGGAAAAGTCAACTAAACAGCAATGCCTGCCAACAGTACATCTAAGTTACACAAACTATTTGTCCTTCATTAAATGTATTTTGCATGCTTGAAACTACAAATCATATTTGCAAATTTAATTAAGCTTATTGTCATTTATTTCATTAAAAAGGTAGCTAAACTAACATTGTCAAATAGTTTATAATTTTAAACCTGAATAAAAAGATTTTAAGAATGTATTCACTTTTACCTTCTCAACACTCTCTGTGGTTATCACTTACCGTACTTCACACCACAAGTGGCAGAAATATCTTTAATTAAGACACAAAGAATATTTACTAAGCAACAGTATATGATTAAAAGAGAATTTTAAGTCCGTATTCCATAGAGAAGAATACTTTCATGATTTAAACATGTATTTGACAAAAGACAAAGAATTAAATTTTACCTTAAATGTAAAATTATATTTCTGAAGTTTTGAAGCTCCTTCACTGAAATAACTGAAGTTGTCCCTAAATAACTTGTTACAGAGGTCACTTGGTGATGGCAGTAAATATTCTCTAAGATACTTTTTAAAGAGTATTTTTATTTTAACTTACTAGAGGGTGAGAGAGTAAAGACTTGAGAGAGGAATTCGTTACAGTAAGCCAGCTGTTAAGCAACCACAACCCTAGCTGCAATGAGAAATCACAAAGTTCATGACTGCTAAATTTCAAGTTTGGCTGCAATTCTGCTTCTAAAAGGAAAAAATATATGAGGGTAGGGACATAGAACACCTGTTCCTGGAACACTTAATATCACTGACCTCTCTTGCTTATTCATACAGCACTACCTATCACATTTGTGATAAGAAAACATCCAAATAACAAAAACAACATTATCCGTTTCCTCTTCCTTCTTTGTTTTAACATAGAAGTCAACTGATATTTTGGAATTATATAAACACAGAGTCAGTTGTGTCTTAAAACAGGGTACTTTTATAGGTCACTCTGCTCAGGTGTATTTCCAGAGACAAAAATAATTTTTAAAGTCTTTCTTATTTCCAAAATTTTCTTCAACTTTCAGGCAATGCATTAACAGCATTTCTGTTACAATCCCATTTAATGCAGTACTGTAGATTTAACTCAACATACTGCTGATAAACTGAAAGATCCTTGCCTTAATAAGTGTATGTTCCAAATAAGCCTGAATAATGTGGTAAAGGAATTACAAGAAAAACAAAGATAGCACTGATCACACACTATATCTCAACTTCATCTAGAATGGCAAGGCATACATGCAATTAAAAGAGACTGATTGTTCAGGAACAGTTGTGCAGCATTTAAAGTCCTAGGCAATATATAGCCATAAATTAAAAGATAGCTTGTGCAAGAAAAAGTTTAAATCAAGTCAATACCGATAGTGATGAAAGTTCTGCACCAATGCTTTAAAAGAGAACAGTTGATATGACTTAATTAAAATTGAAATTATCATATCTGTAATACAAACTTTTAAGGAATTACTGAAGTCTGCAATTGAATTCCTATGGTTGTCTTTTAATATAATTTTGTTCTAATCACTTGAAATGTTGTAAAGTTGGAGCACTGAGAATATGAGAATTTTGAAGTTTGAGAATATATGCATAAGGTTTAACCTAGTTAAAAAAATACACTCCAACAACTACTTAGCTAAATCTCTAGGTTAGTGTTATTCATCCAAACACTTAATCACCAGACAACTGAACCACCAAATTTCTTACTTCCTTCTACAACTACAACCTAGTAAACTCCAAACAATCTGTAAAAGCCCAAGAAAATTATTATTCATCTCTAATTCCAGAATAGTGAAACTATTTGTTTAAAAATAAGACCAAAAAAAACCCCAAACAAACCCTGACTATAACATGAAAAAAACAAAGTACAGTATTACATGTTTTAACAAACACAAACCATAATCTGGAACATTTTCAAGGAAAATAAAGTGAAGTGAACTAGTGTGAGTTTCATGTGTTCACCAACAACCACATAAGTGGGCATGAACTTATGCAAGTTAACAAGAGGAGTTTTCAGACTGATTCTGTAACTGCCAGGTTTAAGCTCTGGCTCATTTCAGTGTGCAAGCTGACCAGCTCCTGTTTCTCGCATACAGCAGTCTGAAGGAACTTTGTCTTTTTTTCTTATGAAGTCTTTTCTGAGTTCAACATTGTGTCCTTGAACAGTCATACAAAACACACTGAGACTCCCTGCTGGTAACCCATGCATCTGCAGTCTGAAGTAATAAATGTACAAATAGCTTAATAACCACAAATTAGAACATGTTATCATCAAAACCTGCTTCTAGGATTTTTCTAAATGTATAGCAAATTCAAATGCCATGAAAAAAAATCGTAAGAAACAGACCATCTCTCAAAATATTTCATTTACAACAGCAATTCTAGAGCCCTCATTTGAATTACTTTTTAGTTCAGGCTAATACTACAGCCTTAATCACCTGAGATCAAAAGAAACTGTCAAATACATATAAAGACTATACCTAAGTGAGTATTTGAATTATAGCAGGTTAACATAAAAAGAAATATGTCTTTAAAATATTTTAAAATAATTTACTTAAAATACATTTAAAATGTGCATTATTTTCATTTGACACCACACAAGGCCACTTGCAAACTTTGCTGTCGAACTTCTTTATGCATCATGAAAACTCGTGCTTTCAAGACGCCACCCAGAAAATGCAATTTTCTTTCCCTACTTTATTTTTTAACTGCATGCAGGTGACAATCATTCAACTAAAGAGACAGACAACACAAATGATAGAGAAATCAGATAAAATACAGTCCACAACTTGCAAACAGTTCTAATATTCATTTTATGAATGACTGTTTTCCCTAGAGGAGGAACAAATGTTATTTAGAAGCACAGAACACACAGCTTAATATTTAATAGTATATTAACATTCCTCTTGTGCTCCCCTGTGTCCTCTTCTCCTTCAGCCCAAGACACTGCCTTTCAGTGTGCCTCAAGGGGCATGACAGACATGCTTCAACCACTATTCTCAGCACCTTCCAAACTCACAGATGAGAAACTGCATCTCTTTCCTGAAAGGGTGGTCACACAGTGGAACAGGCTTCCTAGAGAGGTGGTTGATTGCCCTTAATAACAGCCTTTAATTTCTGGACAGCTCTGAATCGACCTGGCAGTTGGATGATCATTGTAGGTCCCTTTGCACTGGAACTATTCCCTTCATTTATAGTTTACAGCTCCAGTCTTAAGAAGAATTACTGATTAAATTTTGGAGACTTTGTAGTTTTTCACAGATGGAATACTGGGTTTAACATTTAAGACCTGTATTGCAAATTAAGCAATCCAAATTGTTTCTTTTCACATGACATACCCAAATCCTGGAAAGACCTGTCACTAGCAGGAAGCAAAATGCAATGGGTGTAAAATACTTTTCTTGTAATGTCAGCCACGTAGTGTCTCTGAAAATGCAATTATGCAGCCACTTATAGTAGTGGTTATCTGGATTTCACTTACTTGATCAAACCATTTCAACTGACAACAATTCAAGCACCAGGGATGTACCGAATCCATATTTGTTATATTAGTTAGGAACTTTTTTTAGAAGTGACAGAATTAGGCAATCTTTATAATTTATAATATCTTAATCTGTTTTTCGTGATCTACAAACTATTCAACCTAATAAAGAAGCTGTACTAATGTCTAACTATATTCAAAATATCAAAAAACCGTTTGAAGTAGGAATATTTGCTACTATGGAAGTAATACCTTTGTATTTACAAGCCAGAAAAAACATATAGTTGGCTTAAGTGTATTTTTAGAACTTAACTTCCCCATAAAGCACAATGTAGTATCTATTCAGTTTTTGTTTCTCCTACAGTCTTATCAGAAACTGAATTTTCCTATTAATTTCCTATTATTTTGGGGGAAAACCCCAAAATGTGCTATTTAAAGTAATTGATAATTGAAGTCTTCTGTTTAGAGTGGACTACACTATAGATATATTAGTGGAGAAACTCAATCCCTCCCCTCTCTCTCACTCTGGAGTAGAGGAGCTTGCATATTTGAAACATCAGTATAAAAGTATTAATGAACTTGCTACTAACAGCTGCAGTAACTTAATTTAATGCGGTTGCCACAGTGACATTTTGCTGTTCGATTCTAACCACAGAGATCAAGGTTGAAGCCACAAAATAATTTCTAACAGTCTCTTTGACACTTTTCAAACAACATCCATCAAATATTCAATTACACTTAACGTGACACTTGAATTCCACTTGAATTCCAATTTAAATACTCAATATTCCTCCTGAATTCAGTTACATTGAGTGTCTCCACAGGAATTATTCTACTCCAAAGAAATACTGCATCTGTCCACAAATTTTTGTAAAAAACAACTTCCATGAAATCTCATTAGAAGTAATTTCAAACTAGAGAACTAAAATAATACAGATAAAATACATTTATTATTTGCAGGCAAAAGAAATATATTTGCTTCCAGATCTTACTGAACATTGTCTTGAGCACTTGCTCAAGATTAAAAAGAACGATATTTAAAGCAAATTAGGGCACAGTAAAAAACCACTAAAGCTAAACAAGCCTCTCAAATAACACTGACAAAGATAACACCTCAAGACTTACCCATCATTAGAACATGTCAAAAATTCTTCCTTTATTTTTGGATGCCAACAGCCTGAATTGAGCATTGCTGTGTGACCCTATGGAAATAAACACAAAGAGGTCTTACAAGGCTTTGTAAACTATCTTACAGGGTTTTATAAATTTTACTCGAAATCCTTCAAGTGGAATCACATGAAAGCTAAAGGACCTTCTCACTGACATCACAATGATTTAACAGATTTTATGTACTCTATCCGTTTCATCCATGCTTGTTTTCATTTCTGAATTAGAAAAACCCTGACATTCTTCTACTTGTATTTTTTTTTCTTTCTGAAAATGGTACGGAATCATACTTCTTTTTTTCTTGGGAAAACTGTAATGCGGAGAAAGGACTAAAAAATAGGTATCAATATAATGTCACACTAATTTTTTCAAGCTACAGAAAAATAACAGGAATAGCAATAACAACCAGGGTGACAAAATATACATACGCAATGTAAATCCATACTAGCCAAAGATCTTGTTAGAGAAAACATAGGAAACAGAATTCAAGAGTCAAGATGGATCAGGTGAACTTTTCATAAAATATTAAAGCTGCAAATTGACTAGTCAGTTCCGTTTCTTTAGATTTGAAAAAAACAGAAGGTAAGGATTTTATGCAAGTAAGCAACTGCCATTATGATGACTATGAATATAACTGCATTATTGAACTACATATTGTCCAGTTGGATTTACTTCTTTGAAGTACAGGCACATGCTCATTGACTATGTTCAAAGAGAAATTTGGACACTACTCCTACAAGGCTGGAATCACTTCAGTTTGTTTTAAGCATGAATGTGGAGAGAAATACTTAAAAGTTAATGAGGCATTATAACAAATATTTTAGCGTTTTGACTGTTGGACCACAACACACTAGAATTCTAGACATTTACAAGAGAAAGAAAATGTGAGTTGTTTTTAAGCAAACAAGAACTAAAGCAGATGTTATTATTTGATGGTTTTATATATGTATCGCTAGCCAAAAGAAATAGTCATCTGACAAGAACAGCTTTAGGCAAAACACCATTTAGCCTAGTTATTTGGCAATACACTTTACAAGCAATAAATAAATCAACTTTATCATGAGTTTGAGCAGTAGATTTTATCATTACTTTTTAGGCTTAAGCTATTTAAGAAACTGACCTGAATTTAAATCATCTAGGTAAACAGAACCCTTGTATCATAGTTTGTGGAAATAGAAGCGCAAAGTGGTCAAAACACAGTCAACTGTGGTTAAAGTACTTCAAAACTATGAACGAACCCTTTTCCATTTGCATTTTTAACTAGCATTGAAAATACACACATTGGTGCTTATTAGTCTTACACTCAGGGCACACAAGTAACAAAACAACCACCTCCAACCCCTGCCTTGAAAGGGGTCTAGAAGACTTTTCTTTACAAGAAAGCAAGAGTCTGAACCAGATCAATAGCTGGGTTTTTAATTTGGTTTTTGGCTTTGTTGTGTCTTTTTGATGTTGGTTAGACAAAGCTACAGAAAAAGTAAAAAATTTTTGCAAGATGCACTTTTAAATAGATTAATTTATTGTAGCATCACAGAAACGTTAGTTGGAAGGCATCTCTACAATTCACCTGGGTCAATCTCCTGCTCAGATTACAGCCACCATCAGATCAGGTCAGCTATGGCTTTGTCCAGCTGGCTCTTATAAACCTCCATGGCCGAAGGTCCCACAGCTTCCAGCATGTACCAATACATGAGACTATCACATCCCAGAGACAGGGCAGGCTTCTGGCATTCAATTAATTTTTTATTTTACCTTTGTGTTTGTCATATCCACAATGTACTGGTCTCCTTTTATGCATTCCATTACTGGGAAGCCGTCTCTGTCAAGAACTTTTGCCTGAGAGTTACCAGAGACAACGAGAATGACATCTCCTGTGCTGCTATACTGCAAAGATTTGATTTGGTGACTAAAAAGAAACAAAAAAGGGAAGAAAAAAAAAAAAGAAACAAAACATTTCATTTAGCATTCCTGTAAATGCTAAAACAAAACTGTCAATGGTAAAAAAACATATTGCAGAAATAGACCCATGTACACTCCTATAGCAAAAGGTGGGGGCAAGAAAATCTTACATTAATGGATTAAAGCTTTTTATTCCTCCGTCTGTGTACGTGGGTCATGTTTCCTTCAACAACATCAAACACCTAACATATAATTTCTGGCAAATATATTTAACTTTCAGAATGCTATTTTAACTCCAATCGAAAAATAGCATGTGTCAGATTTAACTATTCAGGGCTGAAAATTCTTTTTCATCTTCTCAAAAGTAAAATGTGGAATTACAGTAATTTATAAATTATTATAAAGGAATGTTGTAGTGATACATTAAACTCCATTGTACACTGTACACCAGGAAATTAGTCACAGACCAACATTCTTGAAACTTTTTCTATGTTCAGGGCTTCAGTTTCATCAAACTCTAAGATGAAGTTAAATATATCATCACCACAGGAAACATGACAGTAGATAACAATCTGCCTAGTCTATGATGTCTTAGGTGACAGTGTTCTCATGTTCATCTTCCATTGATTGAGAACACTTGGGACAGAAGTCACAGAATAAAATTAAACACAGACAAAATTAAACTGAAAGTCAAAAGCTGACTGATGAACAAGAAGCCCATCTTCAGCTTCATCATCTTCTCTCAGCATTCTGCTGTATGAACAAAGTTCACAGCTCTTGCTGTATCTGAAGCGGATATCCCTTTGATCCCTTATACTCCTTTACAAGGATAGAAAAGAATGCAAAGCAGTCTATCCACTTCACACCTGCCAGAATTTATATCCTGGCACATTAGCAGAATGTGCACCGTAACATTACTTTATATTAATGCTTCAGCTCTGCAGCTAGATTAATCTCAAGTGCAGGACTGGAATGCATTTGCCATCTAGATTTGGATTCCCATGGCATCCAAAGTGTCCTCAAAGAAATATCTCCCTTTTGGTTAAGAACATTACCAGGTGCATTTGAATTCTAGTAACTTTCAGGACACTGTTTAACACTATTTCCCACCAGTAAAGTTAACACTCAGATGATCACCAAAACCAACCATGCAACTTTTAACTTAATAATTTAACATTTCAGATCTTATACAGTAATTACTTCATGACTGACTCAGCAGTAGCTATTATCTGTTAAATCTTCCCTCAAACCATGAGTTACTACACCAAACACTTAAAACACCATAATACTTATTTTAAAAGTTCTGCACTGATCATAGTAATGTAAACTAAGCATGAGTTTCTTTTTCAAGAAATGTTTGGCAAAACTGATTACATTATAACTCAAAAGCCAAAAATTGCTTCAAGCACCCTATTATCTAATACCAACTGACAGCCAAATTGGATGGAGTATTATAAACTCTGATTTTTAATAGAAAGAAGACACTCAAATCTGGGAATTTCCAAAAAAGATCACAGGCAATGTCTCAAAAAGCATCCTGATCCTCAAGAGCAAAAATGAATACTTTCTCAGGAGAGGGGAAAGATGGCCAGCTACATTAGGCTTAGAGAAAGCACTGAAAGAAATTGAAAAGAAACCCACGCAGGAGAAACAATACCTAAAGTCTAGAATATTCTCTGCAGATGGCTGATAAACCTAGATTAAGGAATGCATCAGATTCAGCTTTTGCAGAACAAACTTATCTTAGGAATTAAAAATTTTCCTCAGTTGTACTTCTGACAGGTCTTGCCCAATCACGAACATTCATGAGCCCTACCTGAGTACTGCATGTAGATTTAAGTACTTATCAGGAACTATCAATTTATCAACTTATATTTCTCATACTGTAATGACAAATTGTCTAAAGACAGTCCAAAGCACAGGTTCATGTTATGCACTTATCACGGTTGAAATGTAAGAAAAAGTAAGAACTAAAAATAAACATTCAAAAACAAGACTGAAATATTAGTTTCACTTGATGCATGTCTCATGCAAGAAGGAAATCTGATTGCTAAATATGATCAAACAGCTCTGATTTCTGAAAGAATCCACAATATGTAAAGGCCCATAGACTCTTCTGAAAAAACTGTTTTCAGACACTGAAATACTGAAAATAAAACTACAGACATTAATACCATTAACATGGCACTGTTCATAATTTGAACAATATTGTCTCGTGGCCTCTTAGTAGCTCTATAGCAGCATGCCTGAACAAACTTTGCCTTCATCTTAGATTTAAAGTTTCTTCTAATAAGGAAAAGCAACTGATTTTACAGCACCTAGCACAATGGAACACAACCAACAATTTACCAAATCAGTCATGTGAAAAAATTAGTTTGAGACACAAAGTTTCCATAACTTTTACCTAAAGGAAAAAAAAAAGAAAACAAAACCACCTTCATGACTGTGCAATATGACTTTTAAGATTATGTCCAAAAATTGCATCTATAAGCAGAGTATTTGCAAAGTCCCAGAAGTTACCACTTTTCAGATGTTTACTGGAGCATGACCAAGAGCGAGGCTCCACAGAGGCAGTTCTCTACAAAAATATTTTTGGTTCTTATTAATGTTATAGCAAAAGTCTTAGGAAACTTATAAAAACAGTTCCTTTTAATAGCATTGATCCCAGTCATTTTGATTTAAAGCTGCCAAATGTGCACAGCACTTTCTGCAAGGACCTGCAGAACAGAGCTGCATGCATGGGTAGAATCAGGACACACAAATACTTGCCCTACATATGTAACAGCTTTGTCTCAGGCTTGCTTTTGCCTTTAACACAGAAGTGTGGTTGGAGGTACTAGTTTTTTGTCAGGGTCGGGGGTTTTTTAACTTTACATCCCAAATCCAAAGAGAAATTAACAGAGTAACCCGATATTATGCTACAAAATGGAGCCTTGACAATATAGAACAGATCTCAGGCTCTTTCATTCTTAAAACGAAATTAAATTTATGGCCCCAGATCTGGATTTCTGTTAATACCTAAAGTTACACAGGCATTACAGATACATATCAGAACTTCTCAGAATTCTTTCAAATTCAAGATTGTGAATGCTAATACTCTTGCAATAAACTCTGTGGTGAAAAAAAGTAATATAAGAATATACATATACATATATACATATATATAATATTCCACATGGTGTTTACCAGCATGCCTCAACGTCAGTGTCAAAGAACTTTTTTCTGAATTTGAATCTTTTCACCAGAGGTATAGTTCCAGTTTTACATTTACAAAAAGATAAAGAAGTGGTATTTAAATAATAGATGATTTTTTTTTAAACTCAAAATTAGTACATGAGACTTGCAACATACCAGTCAATTCTATTTTTAATATTATTTCCCATTTATGTTTTATGTACCTACTCAAACCACACTCAAAGAATTTCACAAAAACACATATAAAAATACTTGTGAATTCTTGTTAGATACTAAATGAACAGTGGCAGGGATAACAGACATTATAAGCTCATACTTTACAGTAAGTTTTTGCCAAAAGAAGGTTGCTGATTTATCTGCAAGCTATACGTAGGATGGGACACTAATGTACAGTGTGCTTGTGGTATTTAGACTATATTTATTTATGTCATACCACTGTTATCAAGTACAACTAAATTTGAATGCACTTTTCTGCTCAATTTGAAAATGCTTCATTAAAATCATCTCCTACTGTGGGAGTAAAGACTGTCACCTCTTTCTTGCTGCCCAGTTATGGCAGAGGGAAGGAAAATACCATTTATACCCTGCTAACTAATCATGTAAAGGAAAGTCTCAGTGTGACTTCACCTTCAGAGACTTTTATTTATTTATTTATTTCAAAGTGGCATGTTTACTTAATTATGTTTTCAAAGTAAATGTGCCATTTGTTGGTTTATTACAAAAAGTCAAGTCTGTCAAAAAGATTAGAATTGCATAATGCATCAAAGTAAACTTTTTATTTTTCTGATTTTTCACACTTTAGAACCACAGTAGAATTCCTTTCCGTTTTGCTCCTCTTCAAGCTAACAATCCTAACTTTTTCTCATCTTTCATTACCTAGACTCTTGGCATATCTATAGTCAGTCATACATGTTCTGTCTGTCCAAACTGACCAAAGTTCAGCTGTAGCTTTTAAAGACAATAATGATTAAAAATACACATTCAAAATACTACTTACTCTGTGCTAATAAATTTCAATCCCTTTTTTAAGCACACCAAAGTATTGTATAAAGTGCACTAGATTACTTAGACATTAGAAATTACCTTGTTAAAAAATTGTACTTTATTTTATGAATGTATTTATCTGAAAGTTCACTGTGCATTACTGTTGAAAGAGTTCTGCATTCCAGTTCTCTGGAACAAGTAAATGAACTCTTTTCACTTAGTTTTTAAATCACAAGTGAACAGTATGGAGAGTATGGAAACTATTCACTTTCTGCATTTTCTTTTTAATGTGTATATATAGAAATACAGAAGTAAATGTAGATAAATATATAGCTTTTTTCTTTACAAAAAGAGACAGTATTTCACATTATGTAGATATTCAATGATCACTGCAATGCAAAGGACCAGTGCTTCCTGACATAGAGGACTTTGTGACAATTAGATAAAACACTCTCCCCCTCAGAAATCCTGGCAGCAGCTAGAGAGGCTCTCCACAAAGGGGTCAATTGCTTTAACTTTCTTCTCTTCTTAATTAATTTTATATAAGCAGACTACTAGAGAAAGTCTATTCTATTCATTTCAGTTACAACTATGCAAGTAAACTTGTCTCTTTGAGAGGGTAATTTTCTGGTATGCTGTTACCAGTTTCATCTGCAAATTCACCTGTAACTTTCTAAAATGGGAAAACATGCCAGTCATGGGAAAAAGCACGAAATGACATACACAGACAAGTTCTCAGGCTCACATTCCAATTACTACAAAACACACAATGGTATGTACAAGAGCCTTTTAAACAAGCTATCTTACAAGGCTTTTGTGCATACCACCAGGAGCTTAACATAGGTACATTCTTAAGTGTAAAAGACAGTTTCATGCTTACCATTCACAAGGCTGCAGTGACCGAAAAGCTTGGAGAGAGGCATCCATTCCAGCAAAATCCCAAAATTTTACATCATAGTCATACCCACCGGTTATCAAACGAGCACCTGAAGGATCCAACCCCAAAGCAGAAACCTGCATGGAAA